>VZSE01006422.1:820174-927569 GCA_013398275.1 Promerops cafer | reverse complement strand
CCCCCGGCCGCAGCGGCGGGCTCAGCCCCGTCCCGCCGCTGTCCCGGCTCCCTCCCCGCCAAGCGCCGCCGGACCGGGTCGGGTCGGGTCGGGTCGGGTCTGCGGGGCGGTACTCACGCTGCTGTTGTGTCCGGACCAGTGCACCATGGCTTGGTTGTGCGCCGCATCCCCGGTGAGCGCGAAGGTGGTGCTGCTCAGCCTCGGCTCCTCGGCCCCTCGCAGCCGCGCCGCTCTCCCATCCTCCGGGGGCCCGCGGGGCTGAGCGCGGCCGCCGCGNTTTTTTAGGAAGAAAGGGGCCGGATTCTAATTATAATATTTATTATTTGCAAAAGGCGCCTCTTTCTCTCTCTCTTCTTCTTTCTCCTTTCGCTTTCTCTTGCCTCTTTCTCAGCCTCTAAAACGATGACCAGGAAAAAAAAAAAAAAAAAAAAGAAAAAAAAAGGGAAAAAAAGGAAAAAAAAAACTCTCCCCGGTAGTTGGATTCTTTTCCTTACTGTTGCTGGATTTTTTTTTTTTTTCCAAAAGTGCTTTTCAGTGAAACTGTTCACGTTCAAGGATTTGATCAAGTGAGAGGGTACCACCACACGGGGGGAGGAGCCCCGAGCCTTGCCAAGCCGCCGCCGCCGCTGAAATACACCGCCGAGTCACCCGCCGCGCCGCGCCGCGCCGCCGGGGGCCGGGAGCGGGGCCGGGGGCGGGAGCGGGACACCGCGCTGCACCGAATCAGCTGGAGCATCACCCAGCCTTTTCTCCTGATTTGGTATGTGTGCTCCTGGCCGAGATAAGGCAGCCGTCATTCCCCGTTTCTCCTGATGTATATGTACATAGACTCGTATTTACAGCGGTGTGGGTGCTCCTCGCCCTGTGTGTGCGCGTGTACATGTACGCACAAAGGCTGGATGTCAGCCACGGGTACGGGGGCACGAGGGAACGCAGCTGGGATGAGCGGCTCTTGGGTGCCTCCCGTGCGTAACAGCGTACCCACGGACCCGGCCGTCCAGCAGCATCCCTCCAGGGCCGGCTCCGTGCGTGTGGATGTGCCCGTCCCAAGCGCAGCCTCCCGGCCGTGGGAACTCACGCGTGTGCGTGGGAATCCCAGCAGCCTTGCCACCGTCCAGCAAGGGAGACTAGCAGGATTTGTGTGGGGCCAATAAGGAAGAAAGGGCAGTATCTGCAGGCAGCTCCCTGCAGCAGGATCTCGGGACTGTGTCGGGAGAAGGAGCGAGGGGGATGTGTTTCTTTAGGTCACGGCCGCTCAGCGCTCCCGCTCCCATCGCACGGATGCATCCCCCCTGGCCAGGACACCTGTTTTCTGCTGGCAAAGCTCAAGAAGCCTTTGCAGCTTCGGCCCCCGGACAAGGTGTGAGTAATGGCAGGCTGTGAAGGGGAGAGGGAGGCTGCTGCAGCCTCCCGCGGCTGCGGGGCGTCCCCGTGGGTCACCCTTGTCATCGCCATCTGTGCCAGTGCCACGTCCCTCCGAACCCATTCATTGCAGCAACACGTCGGCACTTTCTCTTCGGATCAAACCCACGGTCGACCTTCTCCCCGTTCTCCTCCTCCTTTTGAAAAGTGTCGATAATTAGCAATTTTTTAATCGTCCCACCCTCCTACTTCCCACATCAGCCATTCTTTGCCGTCCAAGGACGGATCCACCAACTACACGGCTCTCCCCGCGCTCTCCCCCCTCCCCATGGCCAGGCCCGGTGCGGGGGCGGCTCAACAGTTTCTCCCGCCTATCGCGGGTCTCCGAGCCCGGCAGGGAGCGGGGAACGGAGGCAGGACCAGAGCGGGCACTGGGGAGCGGGGAGCGGGGAGGTTTCTGGCCAGCTGCTGCCCGGCGCTCGGTCAGCGCCTGCTGCAGAGCGCCCGGCTCGGGATGGGGGCTCCGTGCGGCCCGGCTGCCGCAGGGGGAGCGAGGAGAGCCGGAGCAGGAAGAGGGGCTACGCACATCGCTGCCTGTTGCAAACGGGGAGCGGTCGCTAAAGGGCTGTCCTGCAGGAGTGCGAAGAGGGGCCGGGGTGGCAGCCGGTGCGCACAGAACAGCGCTGACAGCCTCGGGGGGGCGGCCGGGGCCGTACCCACAAACGCGACCCCTCATTAGCCTCAGTTCCCCATGCAGAGAGAGAAAGTGGGAGGTGGGGGTAGGGGAAGCTAATCACCCACTCCCAACGCAACGGATGGTATTCCTGGCTTGGAATCGGCTCCCTTTTGTACTGTGCTGCCAAAATGTTTAGATGACATTTAATTTGTGTGGGAGCAGTGACGTGGGCCTGAGCCAGAGCTGCTCCATAAAACCTCAGGCAAGGGGATTTCACAAATTGCACACACTCGTGGCAGGTGCTACCCTGCATGCACAGGGACACACCAGCCCCGAGGCTGCACACTCTGCTGCTTGTAAGCTAGCAGCAGCGTGTGGGGAACAGGAAGGACCCCACTGGCCCCCAAACTCGACACTGCTGCAGGAACAGAGTCCCCAGGTATGTGGTCTCAGCAGCACACATGCCACCCCAGTGTCTTGCCATTGCTGTGCACTGTGAGGGGAGGCACTGCCCACCTAATGCCTGTCCTAGCAGTGAGGCTGCAGCTGTGACAGGCAGAACTTGTTCTTAAATTATAATCAAAGTTTCTGCAATCCCTCTGGACCCAGCAGCAGCTCACTGCTGCTCCTGAAGATCTCCACACATCCAGAATCCCAGGCACCACATAGTAAAAGCTACTGTGGTGCCAGCAATTGCCACTATTTAGCCAGTCCCCTGCAGTGCAGAACACCCAGCCCCATTTATCTTCTCAGCCTTGCTGGACACTGATAAGACCTAGTCCTTGTCCAGATCCTGATCAGTCACTCCTTTGTGCAGCAGCATCCTTGACTTCATGGCCAAAGCCCACCCAGACCAAGACAGGACTTGTGGGCACATCTCATTTTGCAAATCCTGCCAGCACAAGGCATATCTTTGTGTCCACCACATCGCTCTTTGTCACCATAAGAGCCCAGCTGTGCTGGACATGGCACAGAATGTGATGGTGAACACTTGCATGAAGCCTAACACTATTTAGGACAGTACTTTCACCACTCCAATAGCAGGTGTTTTCTACCCTGCAGACTGAAGAGCCATTACTTGCAATCACCCTCTGTGAATGCCATCCTCACCTACCACACTCGGGAATAGTCCCAGACTTTCAGTGCTGACTGTGTCAGTGAGATTACCCCAAGCCCTAATTTCTCAGACAGACACCCACAGGAAGCTCTGGCCTTTCTCAAGCAAATTCTAAAATGCCTTCATCAGTGCCTACTTATTGCTGTTAAATAATAGGATGCACAGCTGAGGGAGTCCCACTGATGATGTGGGACTGCGTACTAGAATGTCCCCTCTGCCTCAGCTCTCCAATAGCTTTCCTTTTCTAGAAAACAAAGGTAATGTGAGCAACACCCCCATCTCCTGCACGATTTGCGAACTGCGTGCCCATCACCAGCACACAGAAAAAGGGGCTTTTCCAGTTTGTACCATCCTCGTTGCAAGAATAAGATTTGCTGCAAAATCTGGCCTCTTGCATGACAGGGTGACAGTGAGGATGTCATCTGACAACCCTAGATTTGCACAGTCTATATCCAAGAATAGAAATGGAATAGTTCAACACAGTATCCATTACAGGCTGTTTTAATCCCTGATCTAATCCATTATGATCTGCTTTAATCCCCACCCAGCTGCAAACATCCATTCAAAGAAGCAGGGGTTGGTGTTATTTTCTGTTGGACCACGTTGATTTTTAATTGATGTAAGAAAACCATATGCCCTAACACCAGGCAATGCAGAGGATTTCTAAGTAAGCATTAGGAAGTAAGTAAATGTTCTGGAAGGCAAACTGTGGCACAAATATAAAGTAGCAGAACATGCCTATAACCAAGGGGAGCTGAGTTCAGTTAAGGAGAGAAAAGCAATTGGGGGAGTTATGTTTGTTTGGAGGGGGTGATTTGGATGGAAGAAGACTAATGACATTATCTAAAGAAAGAAACAAACAGAGCCTGGCAACTGCCAAAGCCTTCAAAAGCAGCATTGATTATTTGGAGTTTTCTTTTTTTCCCCTTCCTATTCTGTTACTTTCATGTGGGAAAAAAATAATTATGAAATGTTAACTTCTATCACACATATCAATAACTTCATCATCACTGCCTCTACGTTGATTGTAGACCTGCTCCCCAGTACCCCAACCCTTCCGTTTTGCCCAGCTCTGCCTACCATTGCTCCATGTCCCTCTCCTCCTGCAGGATTGCACACACCCAGACCTCCCTGGAGGCCCAGAGCGTGTCTCCCAGTCACTATCCCCCCAGGAAATTTCTGAGTGGGAGCTGGAACATGAAAGAAAGGAGGAAGAGTTAGGTAAGAGATATAAGAGGAAAATTTAGAGAGGAGGAAAGAACTTAATGCCCCAGCTAAACTCCACTCTTTTCACACACTCATATCCTCCCCTGAAGGTCTCCTGCACTACTAAAGCCCTCCCAAGGGAGGAAATCCCACACATACTAAAAGAAAAATCAATGCTTGCTCCAGTTAACTTTAACCTATTTATTATGTGTGAGACCAGTCACTGGAAAACAAAGCAGATCTGTGATAATGCTGTCTTGTTTACCAAGGAAAAGCCTGAATCTACCTAAACAAAAATCATTAAAAGCTGAAGTCTCCCTGTACCCTCAGACAAAACGTCACCTGCAGGCAGGGCCCCCACCATTTTTGCTGGTGCAGTGCTACCCCCATTATGGGACAGATTTTCTCTGAGCACAGCCAGCCAGGGTGTGCAGCAGACAGTCTGTCTGACTCTGAAGCACAGCAGGCCCGTGGCACTGCCAGACTTGCTGCAAAGCTCCTCAACAGGGGCTGCAGAAAACTCTGCAGATGCTGCAAGAGGGAGCTTGGTTTCTGCGTGGAATGATGAAGTGGGAGTCCAGCAGCCCAGCACAGCAGCAAGAAACACAGGTACCACATAGCAGCACTCCAAGGAAGGTGTTTCACACAGCCTGGACCAAGGGACACTGGCGGGACTACTTATCTCAGCTGATCTTGGAACAGGGTCCTCACAAAGTGGATCCCCTCACTGCATCACAGCACCGCTTCTCTTTGATCAACACCATTGCCACAGTGCCCCAGAGCAGGAGAGGAAGCCACAGGCCACACTGGGACTGCAGCAGGTAGAGGCTTAGCAGCGTGAAGAGCCACTTCTGAGAAACTCACCTCGGGCTCACCAGCATGAGCAGATGTCATGTCAGGTTTGGTGACCAACCTGACTGCATCCCTCCTTTTGATTTTATCTATCTGAACACCGTATCTGTGGGAGACAGAAGAGCCCCTTTCATTCAGGGATGCTCAGACAGCTGCACTATCTTCACCCACTGATAAGGCTGCCCAAAAGGTGCACAGCCTGCACAGTGCAGGTCAGAGACTTAGCGGGACACAGAGCAGGAAGGGGTGTTTTCAATTTTCTGGGGAAATTCAGCAGGTTTTAAATCACGTTTCTAGTTAATGTTGGGTTTTGTTGTTCATCTTAAAGCCAAGATAAGAAAATACCCTTCTGCTGATAATCAGCATCATCAGGAATGCCAGAGAGCTTATCAGAATGGAATGACTGCACAGATTTGCAGCATATACAAAGATAAATTGTGCAGCACACAAGTTCACGGTGTTGAATTCACTGCATATTGAAGCTTCCCATATATTTTTATCTTAGAGATTCCAGTCAGAAATACAGGATCCCCAGTCTCCCAGATTTCAAATCATTTAAGACCACAGTAAGATACTGGACTTTCAGAAGCATTTGCCAAGTGTTTGAAAATATGCTCCTTAGCATTACTTAGAGAGCTCTGGATCAGGACATTTAAACCTTCAGCCCCTCTTCCTCTTCTGAATTCAATGAGCTCATCTAAAAGCTGGGTTCAACTATGCCACATATTATGAAGAGAGGACAAATAATGGCTTAGGATGTTGCAATATCTAAGAATACTCTATGAGTACTAAGATACCCCATTTGGAGAAAAGCTAATTAAAACCAGGAATGTGGCTACTAGTCATTAGATCATGGATTCGGGAAGACTAAATGACCCTCATCTCCCTTCTGTCCCAAGGTATGCCTCAGTCTTGCAGGCTCCCTGAAGAAAAGGAATCTTTCTTACTGTTAGAAATTTTGTGCACCTGTCATCAGCTTTTCATTTCTGGTTGTTAATGAAGCCTCATGCCTAAGAGGGTTTAGGATTGGCTTTATGGCCACCAAAAGGCAGAGTGCAAATACTGCCTTGCTGTGAAAAGACAATCTTTGTGAATATGAAGCCTCCCCTATGCTTGTTCCATTCCTGCAGAAACAAGACAGAATAATGACAAAGCGCCTTTTCCCACCCCACAGAGCACACACTGGGAGAATGAGGCTGCTGTGGTCAGTGACACAGCAACAGTTCTCTCTCTCTCTCTAAGACTCTGTTCACTCCCCAGTTATATTTTTCTATTTTTTATCTTCTTCCAGACAAATCTTTCCTTCTTCCACTCTTCCCTTCCCCTAAGTTTGAGATAGACTTAGAAGGGGAAGGAACTGGTTTTGTTTCTCCTCTATTCAAGCTAAATACAAAGTGATTTCTCTGTGTGTGAGTGCACAAAGGCAGATTTTTCTTAGCGAGCTAGAGAGAAACAAGTCTGGCAGCAACCCCAGCTTTGATGGTGGGACTTCACAGGAGGATGTTGAACCTGCAACAGCTTGGTGCTGTTTTCTCTCCCACAACAGACACCACCTTTTAAGATTCTCACCTGTGGCTATTCCCTTCCCTTCTTTTAAGAAGAACCCCAAACAAGAGAGAAATTGAACTACAGCACTGAGGAAAGACTTTATACTAGTCAACATGAAGGGAAGGTTGTATACTTAGCATGGAAGAAACAAATCAAAAAGGAAATAAAGAAAAAATAACACAAAACTACAGCAGTAGGTAGCTGGCTGTAGGCAGATGTTTCTTACCAAGCCAGTCCTGGCAGTCCCCAGATCTCCTGTGCACTGAATCAGCAATAACTAACTCCTAAAAGGAGTCAGGTTAAATCAAATATCATGTAAACAGAGTTTGAAACATTCTGAAGGGGGGAGTCTCAGGCAAATGTGTGCTCCCAGCACCTCTAAGACAGGAAGTAGGACAGAATTAAGTGACAGCTTTTACAGCCTCTGCTAGACTGTCTTGGCCCATAGCTTCAACTCACAGGGGACCAACTGAAGTTTCACACCACCAAAGGAAATCAGGAAAGATAACACCGGCCCCATAAAGAGAATAACACACACAGTGTAATGAATTCTGGCTGGCAAAGGCCAGGCATCACAGCTGTATGTACTTCCATGATAAAAATGCCAATTACTAAATTAATAATAATTTAAACTTTAGCAATGCCTGGAGTTCCTGTCGGGCTCCAGATAAAGGCCTGCAAATGCAGCAAAGAGACAATCCCCTCTCTGAAGTTTAGGTTATGATTTGAAAACAACACACAAGTTCCCTGCTTTCAAGACAGACTGAAAATGAGAACAGTTAAGGAGATTGATCTTCACAAAATAAAAAAGTACTGGGGAAAATCAGGGAGTTCATCTGGGGAAGGAGGAGGAGGAAAAACCTGCACAGGGATTTATTGCAATGCAAAACCTGTCACAGGCAAAGGGTGGAGAGGCCAAAGCCTTGAAAGGTTTGGGAAGGTTCAAGAGAACCTCTTCCCTTGAAAGACCACCTGACCACAACATTTGTTACTCCAACACAGAGTGTATTTATTCTGTGTTCCAGCACATGATTTAACAGCTTCTTTTGTTGGTGGTTCAAATAGATTCCTTAGCTTTGTTGCAGATGTCCGAGTTCCAGTGCAGTACTGCAGAGACCACTCTTGCCTCTTCTCCCTTTTCTGAATCTACCCAACACTTGGCAATTTTACAGGCACTCACGAGCAGAAGAGCAATCTCAAAAGGGTTAAAGCTCAGGGACACACAAATGAAAATGCAATTAATAACTCTGCTTCATAAAAGATCCTGATGCTCATAATGCCATCGGCAAGGGCTGAACATTTTTCTTTGGGCTTCCTGCACCCCACGACTGCAATAACGCGCGGTAATCCCGTTAGCATTGATTTGCCGCAAGGTGCGTGTACTACATCTGCAAGCTAACAGGAAACGGAGGGAGTCTCTCCTTGAAAGGCTGGAATTACTTAATTATCCAAGGAAAATGACATGCAGATTTAACAGCACAGGGAAGGGTTAGGACTCACTTCCCCCATTCCCAAAGAACAACACTTCTCTGCTACGTGATCTCCATGCCAAGCAAACACTCCTGGTTTGTTGTTATTAATTACCCAGCTCCTATTCACTGGAATTCAGAGGTGTTGATACTTTGCATCACCCCCAGCTATGCTTGCAATTCATAAATCATACTGAGAGGAGTTGCCAGGAGAGGAGAGGAAATACTAAAGGAAACTTGCAAGCACCTCTGAATAGGCAGCTGGTGCTCAAAGAGGCTGCATCCTCTGCACAGAGTCAGATGTAAACCAGCATTAGTGTTACGAGACAGCAAGAGACGTGCCAAAAGTGGGCAGGCAAGACAAAGAAACAATGCATCCAGACAGAAAAGGTAAAGGAAAGCAGATGGCCCTGGGGATTAAACTTTCATCTTCACATCCACAGATTAGATCAGATCAGATGGTCTGATAAAAGCTCAAAGGCTCTATTATGATTATTAATCTGGAGGGGGTTAACTGTAGTCCAAGCAGAGATACAGGTGATAGTTCTAGTGGTCAAACCAGCACTGATTTCCCTTCCCCTGGAATTTAAAACCTCTTTCCCAGTTTTCCATTTGTAAAATGGATCTGAAATTGCCTCACCATACCAAAGGCAAAGTTCTGAACAGGGTTTGGCCATCCCACGCCTCCTACCTCTTTATACAGATACACATTCCACAGGGCGTGTCCGCTCTGCTGCTCATCATTGTGGCTGTGCTGAAATTTGTGTCCTTTTTGAGGAATTGAGAAACTTAAGTTTGATACCCAAAAGATTTTTTTCTCTTAGGCCAGTTAAGTAATGCCTCAGGTTTTAAATTTATATTTTTATATTTATATTTTTATATTTTTCAGATCCTGTACTGCTTTAGTGTGTAGTTCTNCTGGGGTGCCCAAGGTGTACCTATTGAGGCCTTTTAATAAATACCTACTTTATTCTCTGACTCTGTCTAGTCTCTGTTCTAGGTCAGCCTTCACAAGACAACAAAGAGACTGATGACCACACCTTGTTATTGACCCCACTCAGTTGCCTTCTGGCTGGCAACAGGACAACACCAAATCAGATCTGGATGAAAAAATAAAACAGGTTGGCAGCATCTGGACCCAGATTTATCCCTCTTTATGGATGCTCTCCATTCACAGGGTTGCCTTTTTGGGTTGGTTTTTTCCTCCCGTTTTCAAAAATCATTTCAAAGTTACAAGCAGATGATCCTCAAAAGCAAGGTTTGTTGGAAAGGAATGGCAACTTCTCATAGGGCTCTCAAGGTACCTCAAGGAAAAAGAGAAACTTAAAGGCACACAAGCCCTTCATTTGGCCACACAACATCTCAAGTTCAGTTTTCTTATTTTGAGAGAAGGAAAGGATCTTCTTCTCTTTCCTCCTTTCTACATTTTGCAGTTTAACACAGAGAAACTAAAGATTTTAGGTTGCTTTGATCTTCTTCAATTGTGGAGTGTGTGTGTTTTCCCTTTCCTCACAGTACACCTCTTCAATACTTTTTCAGCCCTGGAAGCTTGACAATGTGGCAAAAGAAACAATGAAAGTAACACAGAAACAGAAAAAGAAATCAGCTGGAAGTTATTCATTCCAGTATTCTATAATAAACTGAAGGGGAAAAGGGACAAAATGGGGTTAAAATATCATCTTCAAAGACCACTGATCTGAAATTCTGAAATACTGAGATTTCTGGTCTCAGTGAAAATCAGAGAAAGGAAAGAAAAAAAAAATCACAAATACCTTAACAGGAGTAATATTCTCTTTAAATTTTTCTTTAAAGAATTTTTAAACAAGATTTTTTATTAAATGAAACCCTGAATTATGGTGTAAATTTTAGAAATAGCAGGTTCAGCCTGACACTTTGCTTTCCACAAGTGGATTTCTCATTGCTACCATAATAGCATTTTTATGTAGCAATTAACTTTTCCCCTCCCAGACTGAACAGAATATTTCTTATTCTTCCTGATAGACTTTCCTCTATATTCTCTTCATCACTGCATTACCAGCACAGGAGATTCAGAAGTACTTTAAGCTGGCAACTAAAGAGTTTTTCCTGCTTAGGTCTCTCATTGAGGCCCACCTTTATCACACAAGTAGACACAGGAGGGAGCTCAAGCAACCCCATTCACACTGAGGTTACATGTCTTCCTGCAGCAGCTGAAGTGATTTAATACCTCTAATTCTCAATTCAGGGTTCCTCTAGGTCTTGGACTTAGATTTCCACACCTGCCAGAATAGAAGTCTCCTTTTTTTAGGTAGCAAAACTACTGATATGTGCTCCCTGCACACCAGAAAAAGAAAAATCTGTAGCAGTGTTGGCTGAGCTGAGAGCAGAGGGGTGAAACCTTTGCTCATCAGATCTGGCAGTTGCAGGTGCAGCTGCACACACACCTGCAATGTAACACTGCTCTTAGTACTCCTGGCTGAACCCTCAGCTGCCTTTTATGTTTGCTCTTGCTGGTCTACTTCTTTCTCCTTGCTAGACCTCACAAAAAAAAACCCCTAGGAGTTTCTCTTCTTCAGCCTCCTCCTATTCTGCCTAAGCTGGAAGTCCATGGGTGCAGCAAAAGATATCTCCTGGGGAGAAGGGAGCAGAACTTCCTTCTCTCCGGAGGATTTTTTTATTTGTGCAGCCACCAAGGCAAAGCTCTTGAAAGTAATGCTTATTTACACTTTATATTCCTTTCTGCAACAGATTTCATCCCCCTTGTCTTTCTTTCCCATTGCCCTTCATAGGAATATTTCACGGAATCACAAAATGGTTTGGATGGGAAGAGACCCTTGAAGGTCATCTGATTCCAACCTGCCTGCCATGGGCAGGGGCACTTTTCATTAGACCAGGTTGCTCAGAGTTCCATCCAACCTGGAACACTTTCAATTACGAGGCATTCACAGCTTCCCTGGGGAACCTTGCCAGTGTCTCACCACTTTCATAATAAAAAAATTATTTTTTATGCTCAATATAAAATATCCTCTTTCATTTTAAAACCGATGCCCTTTGGACTGTCGTTACAGGTCTTGGTAACGAGTGTCTCCTGTCCTATAAATCCCCTTTACATACTGAAAGGCTGCAAAAAGCCCTTCCTGGAGCCTTGCCTTCTCCAGGATGAGCAAACCCAACTGTTTCAGCCTTTCCTCACAGGAGAGGTGCTCCAGCCCTCTGATCACTTTCGTGGCCATTCTCTGGACTTGCTCCAACAGGTCCATGCCTTTCCTGGGCTGGGTGCTCCAGAGCTGGACACCATGCTCCAGGACAGGTCTCAGAGAGCAGAAACAAATGGGAGAATCACCTCTCTCCACCTGCTGGCCATGTTCCTTTTTATGCAGGTTAGCCTTCTGGGCTGCAAGCACACGTTACCACCTTATGTCCAGTTTTTTAGCACTAAAATAAAAATATTTGAAAGTGCTGCTTTAACCCAAGTTCACAATCCTCATTAAAAATGAAGCAGTGCATGAGAATCCAAAATAAATTCTTACAGGCACTTGAAATGAATTCACTAAAGGGAGAATCTACAGCCTTAGCCCTCAGCAGCTATCGTCACCTGTTTCCACATCACACACACGAGGTCAGGGAGCCCTGGAGGCAGCTGACATAATTAAATAAAGATTTGGATCAAATCATCTCGAAGTCAAACAACTGTGAACAGACACCAAGATTAAGTGTTTTCTCATGTGCCAGACTATGGTCAAAAATAATTTTATTTTGGCACATATTTCTATAAAGAATGGAGTAGGCACTGACAGTGTGGCCTGTTATTCTAGGTTTTCCTTCTTTCTCTAACATCAGCAGTGTCAGGTAAATTCTGGAGAGAAAGATAGTTTTTTCGAAAGAGGTTTTGGAGGATGTGATTATTTACTGTATTTCTTCACAGTCCTCACACTATGAAACCCAGCTTAGGCATTATGTTTGCACACCAAAGCAACAGTGATCTGTAACAGCTGCAGCACCAAGAATGAACCTGGATGCATTAGAAGAGCCCAGCAGAAATCACATATCCACGAGGGATTCATTCATTAGATGTAAGGAAGATTATTGACTTTTATCTTCTTCCTTATATTCCTAATTTCTACTGCTCATGATTAATGCAGGGTGTGATTAATAGCAACCTTTTTGCTGGGATGCACTGGCTGCAGCCAGTTGTTCTCTTTCCAGTTAAACCCATACAGAAGTCCCCAGCCAGTGCATTATCTTTCAGGCTTCTCATCATTTGCAAGGAGAGATCACTCTTCATTTGAGGGGGAAAAAAATAATGGGTTCATTTAATTCTTCATTTCTCCATTTCCCTTGTATCTAGAGGCCCAGTTTTCTAAAAGGCCTGTTTTTCTGCACTGAGATGGTATACTTTACATCCCCAAAGAGAACAGACATTCCACATTACCATCTGAGCAGACTCAGTGGGGTATCAGAGTGCAGAATTCTGTCTGTTCCTCTGCCTCATTCATTACTGAGCAAATACCTCCACAATGAACCAGTAAGTTGGCAACCCCATCTGCTCTGAATATGCCGTGCCACGAGAGGAACCAACAGAATGTGTATGACATTCTTGTCCCCTTCTTCCAGCAGATCCTACAGGGCTTTGCAAACTGCGTAACTCTTGAACAGGAATGCAGGTTATACATTGATTTTTTCAAATTATTTCAAGGATGTAAAGTTAGAACAGGCTCAACTGGGCAACTATAATAGTGCCAATGGCAAGATTTTAGCTAAAAAGCCCAGAAATCTTGATGCTGTTCTGCCTTCTGGTCAGATCTTCTGCACCTTAAATTCATTTCACTCACTGCTCTGAGCACAGGTCTGAAACTTATTTTTGACAGGCACTGCACTCCACTTCTAAGGGGAGTTTCTCCTTATTTGTATGCTCCCTTTCCCAATTCTACTGCCTCAGAAGTCCTATTCTGTCCCAGACCTATATATTGGCTTTCCACAACCCTCCTCATCTTGCATGGTGCATTGTTCTATTCTTGCTGAGACTGAAGGACACAGGTGCCTGCAGGAGCAGCATTTATGCTGGTTTGCATAGCAATGATTGTAAAGGTGTACTCAGCGAAAGTACAATCAGCAATTCCCTGCCAATATCTCCCAAGAGAAGCAATATTAAAGCTTAGATTGTTACAACACTCTCACTAAAAAAAAAGGGTTTCATACTGGAAATATATTTTTAAAATATCTGGGCACTGCTATTTCAATACAAGCTTCAGACCTAACCTGGAGACACTGAAGACTCAAACACCCAGAATACAGTGTGAAAATCAAGTTTCATGACCACAAAGTTCCCGGCTGCGCAAAACCACCTCCAGCCCCTGCTCACGCTTGTTCAAAGAGAGAAGTTCCCTTATCTCTTCCAGAACCAACACATTCAGACATGCAAATCCCTGACAAACCCAGCAGAGACTGATGCTCTCTGTTTCCTTGCAGAGTGCTCAGGGCACCTGCCCTGGCCTCCCTGATTGTCACTACAAGAGTCACAAGGGAAGAGCAGTTCTCTCACAGCCACAACAGCAGGGATATATCTGCCACCTGACTTTAACTGTTTTCTTTCTTACAGGGAAGAGATGATGCAAGGGAACCTGAGGAAGGTGATGGAGGAGGTGCAAAGAGGAGGTATGTCTTTACTGGTGATCAGAAGCACGAAACTGCTCATTTTGTGCTTCTTTCCTCTTCTTTTCCTTCCCCCAAAGTTTTCTTTTAAACAGCATTTCCAGATGTTGTCTGCTTTTTCCTAGCTATTTTTTGTTTGTCTGGTTTTTTTCTCTAGAAAATGAAATAAAGGTGTATATTTTCAGCTAAACTATATTAGTTGTTGAGTGTTTTGCACTGTTTTTAGCAGAAAGGCTAAATATTTATTAGAAAATATTTTGACAAAGGAGAAAACTAATTTCCAGCTAGGTCTAGCTGTAGGAAAGGTGAACATGGCTCACTGAGTCTGTAACTGTATCAAAGGTTTAAAAAGTGCCAATTTAAAATCTAATCCCAGAGCCCTTGCATGAACGGTCCTATTAAAGGGAGAACAAATTTACTTTTTGCCTTCAGATTTATACTGGTTGTCAATATAAGCAAATGAGAATGAAAGAAATTCAGAACCACAGCCTGTTCTAAGCTGCACCACTTCAAAGAAACTCTCCAGGAGTCAAAGGATGTGCTTTTAACGAGCACTGGGATCACAGAGTTGAATCAAGAAGATATGGTTTTTAAGTTAACGAAGGTGTTATCATTTATACACTCTAGTATCTCTGAATCATACAATACATTTCAAAGACAAAAGTTAGGATGCCTCCTTCATTATGCACTCATGGTAACTACTAGGTATGCTCTCACCTTCCTTTAATTACTGAGGTTTAATCAAACAACTTCTCTTGGTCACTCTACCTGAGCATTGCATTTTGTAAGTATCCCTGCATCTTGGTGATGTCTGTGTGTAAGCATCAAAAAATGACTGCTCAATTCTCAATATTCCACCACTTGTGATATTTCCAAAGTAAACAACTATTCCTCCATTGGGAAATAAAATCTAGGCTAAAATCAAACTGTGAAATACTAAAATAAATCTAGCCTCCTCCATATTAATCTTAAAACATTTATGATAGATCAAGGCATTGAATTTCCAGATCTAATGAGACCTTTGTGCTCTGAGGCAACTCCTCAATTTATAAGGGAGGAGAGTAGGTTTCACCACTCCTTGGGCACCTGGCTCAGAAAATCCTTCTCATATTGTGTAATTGCAAAAATGGAAGCCAAATCTTTGTTTTGTCTGGTCCTGTCTATGTTAAATCTGATTAAATCCCCTGTAAAGCCTCCTTAGTATGGACACAAATTGCAATCACCCTATGATGCCCTAAGCAATGAACAGGAAACTGGTCTGTGTGAAAATAAGCCCTGCTGAGTGACTCTCTCTTGTGAAAATCTGGCTATTGATGACAAGAAGAGATAGAACAGCACAGAAATTGTCTCTGAATCTTAGAAAATGTACTGATGTGGGCAGAACAAGATGCTGACAACATCTTATTGAAGTGTAAAGTAAACCTAGCTTTCACATGATACAATCCTGATCTAAAGGTGGTCAGTGTTAGAGTGCATCTTGTATCCATATTTCTGGTGAAGTCAGTTTCTTTCTGATAAATAACAACATTGAGGTAAGACCAGTGAAACCCAGAGCAGTAAGCACAGAGTCATGTTTTAAACAAACCAACAGTTCCACCTGAGGATAAGATCCCACAACCCACGTGCTCGGTCCTTGAGAGCAGAAGTTAAATAAGAGCAGGGTCAATCTGTCTGTAGTCCTCCTAGTTACTCCAGCCAACACTCACATTGCTCCTGCAAACCAGCCCACACGTCAGTTTAGCACCCTTCAAACCAATGCACTGAAGAGAGAGGTTCATCCCTCTACAGTCACTCTCCCAACCACACTGCACCCTGTAACTACTCTGAGCATTTCCAGATTTCCTTCTGTTTCCTGTTTCCCCATTGGTTTCAATCCTGCATCACAAATTCACAAAGCTCCTGTTGAGTTAATCTCAGAAAAAGGATCTTAGCCCAAAATGGGGTTTTCAACAGTTCTTAGCAGTGGCCTAAATTCAATTTCTTTGAGAAATAGTGAAAAAATTTTAGCAAAAGCTCTTTTAGGCATATCAGATAACCCCACTCCAGCTCTGTATCAGCACTTTTTGCTGCACTGCACTCTGCCATCTTCTTTGCACTACAAATGCCATGTATATTACAAATAATAGGCAGACAGGAATACTACGCCATTTCTTTGAGCCCTTTTTCTCCCCCCCACCAAAATACAGAGACAGCTGAAGAGCACAAAGATGTTTATTCTCTCAGAAAGAGCAGCAGTGCTTTTATTGACTAATGCTGGCTTGGCACAGGAACTCTGATTAACTCCTATCATGTTAAGTCACGTTGTTTGCAAATTGCCCCCATTTCCCTCCCTCAGCCTCTCCACCAAAAAACCCCAAGAACATCCCACATGTTCAAGGAAAAATGGAAGTATCAGTAAAAGAAAAAATCAGAGAAGTTTCCTTCTCACTTTTTGAAGGGCACATGTTTCTTCAGAGGCAAAGATGGTAAGGTTTTCATAATGTTTGCTGACCTGAAAAAAAATACTGTATTTCCAGAAGTGTGAAGGAATTCTGTACCATTAATTCATTTGCATTTCATCCCCCATAAGATTAGGAACATAACCCTTTCTATTTCCCCTGTCAGCTGACATTCCACATCACAGCTAGGCTGAGGCCACTGTCATGCCCCGTTAAGCATTAGTGGACTTTGCTCAGCCAATACAAGTATTTAAAAACTCCCTGGAAAACACATTAATCAAATGGATCTGCAGTTGTGTAAAATCAAAGTTTTTAAATGTACCATATTTAATACGCAATGGACTGTCAAGCACCTCCAGCATGCCAAATTGCCACAGCTCATTGCATTTCCTGGCTTATGAAAAACACGTAGAAGCACAGCCCTTTTGATAAGCCTAGTTTTTCCATATTTTTGTTTCCTTAAAAAAAAATTCAAAGCTCAATTCTAAATATAGAAGCAACAGACAAAATTTAGCACAGAACCTAACCTCAGCAGGATCATAAAGCCCATGTCAGATCACAGTATGACTTATTCACCAGTGTGGGAAAACTAATACATATATTCACATGCCCCATAAAATTTATGGCTCTCATTTTAAAACAAAGGTGACAAATACTTGTGCAATTTAGAAAATGGACCACTTTTCATGATTTAGCAGAGACACACGCAGCATACTCTGTTCCAATTACAAACTAAATGGCACGCATTCACTGGCAAATGGGAAACAGAAAATTATTTGCTTTGAATGTGTTGAATAATGAGAGAGAATTTGAAGTGGCACAGCACAGAAAACATCTCCAGCATGCATTTAATCCACACAGATCAATGCTAGAGGTTTCACACATGAATTAGTGACCAGCACAACATCAAATATTCCTGTCCCGTGCCACAATAATAGCATTACACAGCCCGACAATAAAACATTGCTTTAGTTGCTCTGTGTTTGCTGTTGCTGGAAGCTCCCCAGAAAGATCTGTCACTTCTGAACTCATGTGTGTAATATGCAGGGCATGGCCTCACCTTTAATGTAACTGGCTGTCGTCAATTTAAAAGTCACAAAAGAAAGATGGGTAAAAACTGGAGTTTAATGCTGGGGAGAGTTGCAGTGGTTTTCCAGGGCGTGCCTCTCTTTCTTCCTTTTACTCTCTTGTGGCATTGGAACAGCCCTGGGCAAGAGGCAGCAGAGTCAGGCTGTACTGGGGGGTAAAACAGAGCAATTTTAAGCCAGTAACACAGGAAAGGCATTGGGAACAGCATCTGTCCCTGGGAGGTCAAGAGCTACCAGAACACTCTTCCTGATTCATTTCTGGCTTATATTGCCCTAACTCCATGACCTGTGAGAGAGTTGTAGCTAAATAACAGCTCCACTAAACTGAAGGCACTTACTCAAAATTTACACCAGGAGCTGAATCTATCAAGGCACATCCAAAGCGTGTGGAGGTAAGAACATGTGTGATTATAGGAAAGGCAAACACAGCAAAAATAAGGACTTAACAAGGTGAATAATGAAGAGAAAGCACTCAAGTTGCTGTTCATACCCTTCTACTTCCATGCAAATGAAACAAACCTGAATGCTTGCCTGAACATGAGGGTAAGAAATGCCATTCATCACATTTACTCCTCATCCAGCACCACCTCCACAGCTCATCTTCCTGAAATGAGGCTTACAGAGGTGCTGAAACAAATAGAATATGTATCCTGCAGCTTGTGTTTCAAACAGGAATAGGTGTGCCCATTAGCAAGGGAACTGGCTTGGCAAATCCAAACCCCAGCACACAGGAAAAATGTGCGTGGAGTATTCTAGAAGAAGAAAGTAAAACAGTACATCTTTAAAAATCCCTGCAGAGTCAGGAAGAGGCTGGAATAATTCCACTGTCCTTTCTTGTCTCATTTGAACTGAGTACAAGAAGGGCCTGAGGCAGAGCTACCAGCCAGGAGCACACCTCAGAACACAAACCTGAGGAGAGATGCTGCAGAGGTGGACAGCATGTGGAGATGTGGGACCTCTCCACAGCAGCAGTGCAGTGTAACCCTCAGGTGTGAGAGAGAGAGATTGCTCACTGGACTGATGAACACAGGCACATACACAAGATAATTTGGGGGTGTTATCTAGTTCCATGTCTCCTTTCATTGACATTACTCTGGAGTTTGGAATCTGACAAATGTGAGTGAGCTACCCAGGACTTCTACTCAGGATTTTACCCCCCAGTAAAGGCTGGTATCAGCAACATCATAGGAAAACACATTCTCTCCTCCACCAAGGCTCTAAAGCTGTGCATCATTCTGAAGTGGAAGAATAATGCCACAGTAGTAAGAATCAAACCATACATGATGCCAAAAATTCAGCTCTGTTATTGTACATAACATATATATACATTAAGGATGATCCATGTATTCCTTCAAAACCCAGTCTCACCCAAGTTCTGAAAACAAAGTCCCAGACCTCCCTACATATCTTGACAGAAATGGCAAATCTCAGGAAAAAAACAAACAAACAAACAAAAAACCTAAGCAAAAAAAAAAAAAAAAACCACCAAAACCTAAGATATCAAGGGGGCAAGCTCAGAGCAAACTCAAGAAAGCCTCAGTCTTTTTGCTAGGCTGCACTTTTCATTCATTTTGTCTTACAGCACAGTACAAATTGCTGAGCTAAAGAATCTCCTGATTTCAAACATAAAAGCACGAAGTAACAAGGCCGTGGTCTGAAGGATCACTGCTTTGCCTTTCTCATACTCACACAATCCTTGCTCTGTTCTGCACAGAGAAGGAAACTGTCCACCCTGTTCACACCACATCCTCCGGGACAGATGAGCACCCAACATACCGAAGTGTCTTCCCCCAGTACACTCCCTGAATTTTTAGTTATTTTAAAAGAACAACAGCAAACAAAAGCTCATTTGTGCGTACATCCTGAACTTAAAATCATCTAGAAAAGCCCTTCCTTCATTCCCTGCTGTAGCTTTTTTTATCGCTGCCAGCTACACCACAGTGCCCTAGGGTAAGTCACAAAATTCTCCATTCTTTTAAGACAGGAATAGTTCAGCTTAGAGAAGGAGCCATTGTCCATGTGATGAGATACATGTACCTGATGTCAGCACTGGGTTTGGGAAATAGGAAACCAGGTTGAGAGAGAAGAAGAGGGAGAACTTCATTGTAATACAAATGCACCCACATCAACAGGATTTAGTTTAGTACTCTGGCAAAAACTCCTTACAGAGGTACTGAAAATGCAGTTAAAGATCACACCACACCTGGGACTCTGTGATATTGGATGTGATGCAGAGACTGTCACTGCCAAGAATTGTTTTCATACTAAGCAGACCATATAAAGAGTAGGAAGAGAAAAGAATAATTTGTAGCCATCAAACCAGCACTGTGTTAAAAGAGCCGGAGAGCAAATGCAGATTTTATATTGTGCACAGAAGGAGCAGCAGGCATCAGACACAGTGCAAACTACCTGAGAGCCTGTCTCATGCATCCATGCTTAAAGAGCTCCATATCAGCATGGCACATGAACCAGCACATCAGGTTAAGAACAAGCATTACACATTACAGTCTTCACAGAACCATGTGGGGCTGTTGTGACTGAACTGCAGGACCTGGCAGTTCACCTTACTGAACCTCATACAACTGGCATTTCAATCCAGCATGTCCAGATCCCTTAGCCTTCCTACTGCCCAGCAAATCAACTCTCCTGCCCAACTCAGTGTTGTGTGTAAATTTGTGTTGTGATAAGATTCCACTCAATCCCCTCATCCAGATCATTGAAAAGGGCATGACACAGGACTGGCCCCAGTACTGAGCCCTGGGGAGCACCAGTCATGCCTGGCTGCCCACTGGGTGCAGCACCATTCACCACCACCCCTGGGCCCAGCCACACCACCAGATTTTTACCCAGTGAGGCATATTCCCATCCCATCCATCTGCAGACAGTTTCTCCAGGAGAGTGCTGTGGCAAACAGTGTCAAATGCTTTACTAAAGTGCAGGCAGACATATCCACAGCCTTTCCATCATCTGCTAGACAGGTCACCTTGTGACAGGAGAACAGGTAGGTCAAGCAGGACCTGCATTTCCCAACCCCATGCTGGCTGGGGCTGATGCCCTGGTAGTCCCATATGTGCTGTGGGATATCACTGCTCCATGACATTGCCCAACACCGAGGTCAGGGTCAGCAATGCTCCTTTCCACTAGCCCATCTGTCTGATCCCAGACCACACACAGAATCACAGAATCACTAGGCTGGAAGACAGCTCCAAGGTCATCAAGTCCAACCCAACCCTAACACCTCAACTAAGCCATGGCACCGAGTGCCACATACAGTCTCTTCTTAAACACATCCAGACATGGTGAATCCACCACCTCCCCAGGCAGACCATTCCAATACCTTATTACCCTTTCTGTAAAAACTTTTTCCTAATATCCAGCCTATATTTCAATTGGCACAGCTCAAGACTGTGTCCTCTCGTTCTGTCAGTTGTTGCCTGGAGAAAGAGACCAACCCCCACCTGACCACAGCCACCTTTCAGGAAGCTGTAGAGAGTGATGAGGTCACCTCTGAGTCTCCTTTTCTCCAGGCTAAACACCCCCAGCTCCCTCAGCTGTTCCTCACAGGGTTTGTGCTCCCAGCCCCTCACCTTGTTGCCTCGTTGGCTCCTCTGGACGTGCTCGAGCGTCTCCACGTCCTTCCCAAACTGAGGGGCCGGAGCTGGACACAGCACTCAAGAGACAACACAGAACAAGAGTTAAACTCTTTCCTCAAACCAGAAAGAGAGATGAATTCCCAGCCATCCAAACACAAAACTCCAGTCTTAAATGCTCAGCTCTTACAGACTGATTTCTGATCCAACTTCAATACTGTCAGGATTGTGGTGGGAGGATCACACTCCTCAGTTTGACCCCTTTGACACTGATCCCTGGAGCACAATCAGAGCAATCAGGCAAAATGAGGAGCACACACTGTAAAGGCAGGGGGTGTGATTAGCTTTGAATCTCCATGTCAGGTCTAAGTCAGCAGCTCCCAGTGCTTGTGGTAGCAGAGAAGGCAGATTCTAGCAGCAGCAGGGTAGGGATGCTGGGCTGGCTTTCCACCATAAGAACTATTTCTGTAATAGCATTTTCAGTAACTGCATCTTAGGAGGATGTTATAACCTCCCTAGTAAGAAGGGAAAGGGAATATTACAAGAACCAAGTAAGCCTACTCACTTGTTCAGAGGCAGAGAATTACAGTCTATAGCTCTGACACTAAATGGTAACTCCAAGCCTCCAGCTGCCTCCCCTTGCCAGAAGTTAGCAGGCATCTGCTACAAGCATGCACTTCTGTGGCTTGCTGTCAGGCATCACCAAAGGCTGGAGAGATGGTACATCTACAAAGAAAGCAGAGGTGCTAGGACCAGGATTTGTGTCATTTCCCTCCCTTTTCCGGGGTTAAGGACCAGCATTATAGTCTGCTGAAAAGTCCAAAAGAGGAAAATGAATAATTTATGTAATTATTAATGATTTTAATTGATGTTTCTATTAGATTTCCTGACAATTTCTTGTCATACAGTTTAAAACTGGTTGTGGATCAAGTCAAGGGTAAATGCACCCAATTTCCTCTGTGCCAGCCAGCCTTCTCCAGCTCCAAAGATTCCCATGCTACAAGCATCTCTCTCCATCACAGCTGCCACAAAACCACAGCCAGACAGAGCTGGGACAGCAACAGAAGGCAGGAGACTCTATAAGCACCATTTTCCTTCCCCCATCTGGGAGACTACTCAATTTCAGGCTCTATCGTGGCTTCTCATTTTCCCAAGCAGGCTCTGGTGGCTGCTGCTCAGGGCTCCCTGCACTTCATGCTTCCTGCTAACTCACACTGTGTTGTTACTTGCAGATGCTAGGTTGCCACATTTTCACATTTTTATATGAAATTTTGGTTAAAAATAGAGCTAATTGGGGGAAAAAGTATTTTCAAAATTTTAAATAAAATGCATATTTTCACCTCAAATTTGTAACAATTGGCAGGCAGTTTGTTTTTCCCAGGAAGAAGATTCAAAACTAAACTATGCATGTTTAATAATGGCAATTATTTTACAAGCTTTTCTAAGCGCTTCCATTTTTCCCCCCACCTCTTGCTGTCTGCTCCTATTTATGCAGAGACTTGAAGAAGTATGCAAGTTGCTCATTCCTCCCAGCCCCGTCAGAGGGTTTAAAAGAATGTATTTTTCATAAGATAATGAGAACTTACTTAAAAAGCTTTTATGAAAAGCAGCATTGTGTTTATGCTTTTTAGAAGGAACTAAAAATTTCACAAGCAAATTTGAAGTCAACCATTCAGCAAAAAGTTTTCCTTCAGAGAACTTTGACTAGCAGCCACTGAAGTCTGACAGTCAGGATGCTGTGGGGACTTGGATCTATATTAACTCAATAGCACCTGAGTTCCTCCCCCAGACACATCTTTATTACTATGTAATGCATAACTAGAAACTCAAGTTTGGTGTTGAGGCAATTTGAGAACACATGCACACCTTAAAAAGCTTTTTGATTCTACAAGGTGTACCAGAAGGTACATATTATTGCACCTCAACGTCAATCTTCCTCAACAATTACCAGAATAACTTTTTCTGCTTTATTTTCCCCCCACAACTGAGACTGATTTCTTTTCCCACTGAAAAATAAAACCCTCATTGCCATGGGAATTTACTAGTAAATTCCCATAGGGCACAGTCTTACTCTGCCTTTCCACTTTCAAAATTAAACTTAACAAGTGACAGAAATTGGCCAAGGGCAAGAATGAACGAATCACAGTGAGAGCACTGAAGGATCACAGTCAAAGCATGCAGTTAAAGACTAATAAGAATTGTGGCTTTAAGGCAGGATCTAATCAAAAGAAAAGACAGAGAATGTTGTATTAGTTGTTCAGCAGATGACACCAACAAAATGCAGGAATGGGGGAAAAAAACCAGCTTTGTAGTACATGAGGTGCCTTCTTTCCAGTAAGAGAGGGCTGTTGGACCATGACAAGAACTCTGCTGGGATAAAGCAGACTGTTCTGTCACCTACAGTCACAAAGAGTTACTAAGTTCAGAAGTGGTGTGAAATAGGGCTAACAATATGATCATGAAGGAAAAAAAAACATCCCACAATTGGAACCTTGATTATAAAAACAAAAGCAAAACTGAATGTGATCATTCTCCATATAAATCTTCAGTAATTATCACTAAGGAATGAATTAACATGCACTGACATTTTAGCTGGGGAATATACAACAATTTCTAATCACAAGTGTTGGACTACCAAACTTTTGGTAGCAGTGATCCCTAGCTTGTTTTAAAGTGAGCTTAATCAGTTAGTAAAACAGTTAATGTTTTTGACAGCACAGACCTGGACTTTTTGACAGAGAAGATTCATTCCACAAATTTTCTTTCATATTTCTGAACTCCTAAAGACTAAATGAATCCATGTTTCCATCTGCTGGGTTGAAACATTTGTTTAACAACAATACTCTTCCAACATTTATCATTGTCACCTGTTCATTAAGCACTGGATATGGAATTACAGCTCTACCAAAGAAAGAACATATCTAGGCTCTTCCCATCTAAACAGAATGCTCTTTCATCCTGTTATGTAAGTTTCCTTCTCCCCAAAGGGATCTCAAAACACTTAAATGCCATGCACTGGTTTACTGTACGCAGAGATTTACCAATTATAGCATGCAGCTCCTCTGGGGTGATACGTGTCAGCTGCTTTAGCAGCCCACGACAGACACGCGTAGCAGACGAGAGCGTGTCCTCCTGAGCACACAAAGGAGATTCTCTGGGAAACAGCCTGGAACTACCCTGAACTTGGACTCTGGCCAGGACTGCATGTCTAACACCTCCAAATGGTCCCACAATATCTCTGAAGCAACAGGGAAGTTTGTTTTAGGCTATATCCAAATGAAGCTCTAGAGTTGTAGACATCAGGATGGGGGCCGAAGGGTCTATTAAAAAACTGATAAATTAGCATTAGGACCAAGGACCACTGTGAGGCAGGAGAAGGATATTTTTCCCAATTTACAAACAGTAAACCAAGGCTCACTGTACCTAAGTAATTTCTACACAGTAGCAAAAGAAGTCCATGGTGGATTGAACCCCAGTTTATACCCCAGTTGTTCCTCTTTTAGCTGTTCTTGAAGCCATCCATTGCTGCAAAGAATAAATATGAGGTTTATCTACGGAAGTGAACAACTCCCATGCTTATAAAGTGTCTCTCCCCAAAACCCCAGACTAATTTCTTGGGTTTCAACAACTATTTCACCATTTCTAGTATCTGAAGGATGCAGGTACCCTGTCCTTTCAGGAAAAGCTGCCTTCACATGTTAATTTCCATGACAGTCTTGACACCCATTTGTCTATGTACCACTTAAAAACAGTAGATTTATTTTTAGTCCAAGCTCTGCCACCAAAAGTAGTGAATCCATTTTGTCCTCTATAAAAGCTAAAATAAAGTTTTTCCCTTTCATGGTTTTACCCATCAAAAGAGCTCCCAATGCTGCACAAACTGATGCATAGGGGGGGTCCATCAAACAGATCTACTCCAAGACAACAATGTATATAGACTGTGACTGAAATCTCCCCATGGTCTCACAAGTGGAGTGCTACTTTCAACTTTGCTTTAGAGCTGGGGTAAAAGAAATCAAAGAAATTTCCTGCAGAACAGGGTGTTGAATTTAAATGACTCAGTTCATATGCAAAACTTCTAAGCACTAGACCAGTCTTCCCTTAACCATTTAAAAAAAAAGAATAGAACAGATCACAATGTGCTCAGGTGACAATATCATACTTCTCTGAACTGCATATTTCTTAAACTCAAAGCTTCAGATTATTGGAAACATTGATGTTCCCCAATGTCCTTCCATAGCCTAATTCCTCCTCTTTCCTCTACTCCACTTCCAAACTTTGCTGCGTTTGAAAATGGCATCATTCCCTTGGTGACACATCCCAGCCATGTAGGGTGGCAGCTGAGTCACCTCCCTGCTGTGACGAGGTGTAATGGTGACAAGCACCTCAGCACTGCACAATCCTTTTTTGGGCACTTTGTGTTGGAGGTTGCTCTATACAAAGGCTGGGTGGGAGGAACAAATCAGGGTGGAAGAACTCCACACACACAAAGGAGAAAGGAGGGATTGGAGGTGGTCCTGGCAATCAAATTACATCTTCAAGCACAGTCAAGCTAAAGGGCACGTAGAGAACCAGGCACAGATTGAAAGACCAGGAATGAGTCAGAGACTCATTTGGGCTGACATTCTGCTGATATCTACTGAAGGCTCTGAATTAAAGCATCTCTTGAAGCATCTATGTCCCTCCACAGACTTTGTGGAGATACTGGGATGTAGCATCACATCTTTGGCATTGATGCCAGCTTAAAATGTTCCTCTCTTTCTCCCACCAATTCTGTATCTTCCAGTTCATGGGGAGGTTCACCTTCTTCTCAGGCCTGCTAGTAAGGCTGTCTGTGGGGTTCTCCTGGAAACTGGAAAAGTAAATTATCCTAATTTAAAATGTCCCTTTTGTCAAGGGAAAAAGGGGCAGAAATCCCCTCATCCAGCTTTGCTGTTCAAGACAATGGACCAGCACCACAGATCACCTGAAATTTCCCAAACCTTATTCTGTTTGACTATGCCCTCATACCCAAGTCAGAGAATGTTTTACAAGGCAGATGATCATACAGCACCCACAGTAATAACTACTGCCTAAGGGCAATGGAAAAGCACTGAAAAATCAGACTATTCGATCTAAGCTGCACTTTGATGGGTAGGTGGGAAAAAAGTCCTTCCAAGCAGGTATCATGTAATCCCAAATGCACGATTCTGCCTTGACTCCTTGAAGGCCAAACCCCAATCTCTTGTGTATGAGAGAGAAGCTGAACTCGTGGTGCTGAACATCCAGAAAAAAGAGCTTATTTACATCTTTACCCCAAGGAATAAATTTGCTAATGAATGGTGGCCTCAGCAGGATGGCAAATCAGCTACATACATCCTCTTCTCTCTCTGATGCTTAGAAGTCTGGTGGTTGTGTTTCCTAGGTTTGAAATTATGGTTTTATGCAAAACATTGTCCAGAGTGGCACCTGGTTAAGCAAGGAAACAAACCTGGAACCGACCACCAAACTGTAACTTTCTTGCACATTTATTTGTGCCCCATTTCTCTGAATTAGGAAGTGAATTATGCCAGATGGCATAATGCCCTGGAAATATTTGCTGCAAACTTCTGGAAAAACTTTCATTTCTTCTTTGGCCTGCACCATGAAAGATGCATTTTCTCCCACCAATTGGTCCACCAAAATACTTGACCTTTTATCAGACCAATTTACAAGTAACAGAGAAACAGAATAACTACAAGCAATCCTAGAGCATCACTGACAACTAAGGATAGGATGCTTTCTCTGTTCTCTTAGTGTCCTCCACTTAAATGTAGGCCCACTTGCTATGTCATGATGACCTGAAGACCCCCATCAGATGAAACTACAGGTCAGTTATTCTCCTCTTTTATGCTCTACTTCAAGTCAGCTCAGAACCAATTTCAAATGCTTTTAAAAAGTAAACTCTGCACGGGAATCATTTATGGGCACTTTCTTGCAACTGGAGTTGAGCAATTCTTTCTGTGGAGGCCACACTGAATGTCTACAATGGGTTTGACCTCACAGGATATATGCCTGATGTAGTCTTTGTCCAGTTTACCCTCTGGAGGGGCAAGAGGGGAATAGAAAAAGTATAAGAGCAAAAATGAGAATTCACTGCATTGTGGAGTGTTCTCCCTGGTGTAATTGTCTTGGCTGCACAAAAGCAGAAAGTACCTATTTCTAGGGCTTCTGCAAGAATCCCAGCTTAACAGCTGACCCTTACATACAGCCTAGTTACAAAAAAGAGATACTCCATCATTCACACATCACTTCCTCACCTTTGGCTGAAGTAACTGGAAAGGGATCAATGATAAAGATAAAACCTGAAAAATCAGATGTATTCCCAAAGGAGCCAGGAGGTTTTTACTTGTATTTAAAAAGCTTTGAGAAATGTTAACAGTAAGTCAATATGGACAGGGAAAGAAATGCAGTTGGGCTGCCCCTTGCTCCCAGGCAGACGAGGAAAGAGCACAACACTCACACAGTAAAAAGAGATCTGCAAAGTTAATGCCTCTCTCAAGCTTGCAGCAGGCCAGAGTGTAACTGTGAACCCAGCATGCTGTGCAAGCTGCTCTAAACTGGCTAAGAGTAGTCACTCTATTCTGCACTTATCAGTGCCTTTGGCACTGCTTATCCTTTTTTCAGCTGGGATAGAGTTAATTTTCTTCCTATTAGGTGGTGCTGTGTTTTGGATTTAGGATGAGAATAATGTTGGTAACTTGCTGATGTTTTAGCTGTTGCTGAGCAGCACTTAGGCTAAGCCAAGGACTTTTCAGATTCTTTGCTGCCTGGCCAGAGAGAAGGCTGGGGGTTCACAAGAAGCTGGGAGGGGGCACAACCAAGACAGCTGACCCCAGCTGGACAGAGGGATGTTCCAGCTCGTATGGCATCGTGCTGAACAATAAAGCTGGGGGGAGTTGGCTGGAGGTGGCAGCCTGCAGGCTGCATGAGAGATTGCAAGGCAGGAGAGGGACACAGTGGATTCCCAGCCTTGCATCATCCCAGCCAGTCCAGAGCACCCAACTCAAGCCTCTAAGTTTACTATGAGACAAACAGAAAACAGCTGCATGCTCACCCCCAAGAGCTGTGCACTGTGCTGCCTCTCTCCCAAAACCTTCTGTCCAAGGTTACAGCAGATGAAGCCATGATGCTCAGTGGAACATGCTGGCCACTTAACACACAGGAATCCTGCATGTGCTGGGGGAGACGACGTTAAGGCCTGTGGCACCTTCACATGGACAAGAATTATTGAAGAGTCACCAGATTCCCAGCAGCACCTGCTAGAGGACAAAGATTCATTACATTTCAAATTTCTGCTTAATGTCACCCCCAGCCCTTAGAAATTAGTCTTCAATGTTTACAGCTCTATAACAACCCCTTTTAAAAGGCTTCTTCATTTTCTGGTCTTTTTGTGTCACATACCTAATCAAATGTTGTAAATTTATTCTGTAGTCCCTTCTACACATTCTCTCCCTCTTCAAGATAATTTTCAAATGAATTTTTTTCCAGCATCTGCTCCTTCCTGTTTCTGTACCACTGCTGCAAATGGGATTTTTCTTCTTGACATCAAAAGAAGCAAAATAGGGCTTCCTAAGATAGTTTTCTGGCTGATTACACAGAAGCAGTGCAGTAGTCACGAGCAATAGATAAGTAGCTTTAACACATCATAGTTTTGCTCCTTTGGGCTGTAGAACAACATAAATATGTTAATGCACCCATCTCTGTGCCCTGCAGAGCTCCACAGCAGCCTCTGCTCTCGGCTGCAAAGGCGAGCACACACCTCAGTGGGAAGGGGTCCCGCTCTGCCCCCACACCTGCAGCTGTGCACAGGCACCAGCACAACAGCAAAACAGCCTCCCAACTCCCCTAATGTGCCCTGGGCCACTGCTAAACCATGTGGGGCCAACAGGGGAGGTGGTGACAGCTGGAGATGTCCCTCACGGGGTGAGGTGGCCTTTGAGTGGGGAAGGTACACAGCCCAGGTCCTCTGAAGAGGAGTGGCCACAAAGAAAAATGAATAGTCTTTAGCTGTCCACTTCAGCCACAGATCCCATCCAGATCATACCTGAACTAACCCACTCACTGATTTTTTTCTTTCTAAAAAAAGCAAACACAACAAAACATAAAAAAAAAAACCCCTCTGGTGCTCCCATGCGTTCATATTTAGGTAGCAAACAAGCAAGAAGCTGGAAAAACCCAGTCAAGTAAAAATCTTTTGCAAAGGAGTTCAGGCAGGCAGTACTTAGAGGACAATTTCCCAAACACAAACTGTCTCCACTGGCTGACAGCACAGAAACTCAGTGCTGCTCACTCAGTTTTATGCCTTGCAAAAGCAGGGTCTGTAGCAAACTACAGTCCTGGCCAAAGGAGTAGAGACAGAAGGAAGGAAGAAGAAACACTCAGGAGGACGGGAAGGCACAGAGGTTCAGTGAAAGCAGAGCCCTGGTCTGCTTTTGGGGAGTTAAAATATCTGCTGTAGAATGTTTCATACAATAACATTATATATGTGTGTGTTTGGAGATATGTATTTCTTTCCTACATGCCCACTATGGAATTGTCATAAAATAAAGCATTTCTCAATAAGTAATTCTTCTACAGAATAATTTAGTTATGTACACAAGTCATCTACTAAACTGCAGTTGCATCTAGACTTTCATTTCTGTGCTAGTTCATAAGATTTTCATGTAGTAGCACAATTTCACTTGTATTCCTGAGACTGCAGGCAAATGTTTAAATATTTTACAAATAGAAAACCATTTTGAATGAATTTTTTAAGCCAAGATGTAACATTTCTATTCCTATTTGATTTGAGGAGTTTCGTACAGTTAAAGAATGCCCCGGCTGAGACTTGAACTGAGAAACCAATGGCTCTTCAGTTTTTACAGACACAGACTGATTCCACACTGAATGCATGGGATGACTTTTGAACTTCTGGTTAAACTCAAGACACTAAATTATAAACATACTTCCATTTTATATTCCCTTATTAGTTGCTTTCCAGCTTCCCAAAATTCTCAGTATATCCTGAGAAAAATCTGAGCAATTCAGTGGTGCAAACCATATCTGAATGAGAACTGGAGCCTTCATGCAGTGCCTGAAAGGAAGGAGCCAGCTAGAAGACATTAAACTATTTTCTATATAGATTTTTCATCCATGTCCTTTACCTGATGAATGGCTGCACAAGTCTGAATTAGGAGTTTCCTTGAAAACACAATCCAAAACTAACAAATTGACAGGTAGTTATAGAATGAAAAATATACCCTAGAAAATGGATCGAGTTGAAGTTCCTCAAACCGTACAAGGCAATAAAGCAGGAGTAGAACTGCTAAGTCAGGTCAAGTCCCACACGATGCTCAAAATAATCCAGGTAGAAACTTCTTAGAGATTGCTGAAGTAGACAAAAAGGAAGACTTTGAGGCTTAGAGTCTTCAACTCTTACATTTTCTACTCTTTTCTCACCTCCTTGCCAGAAAGAATCCCCTCTAAAGAAGATGTTGTCCTCATTCTGAAGGTCTTTGAGCACATTCAGTTTTTGCATGGATACAGAATTTTAGCAAAGACTTTGAGGTCTTCTGTGTTCTCTGGTAGTTTGCCATACAAATAAATTGGGTATTTAATACCAGAAGTCTATGACAATGAACTGGAATCTTTGTGGATGCATGGTGGGGAGGAAGAGTGGATCTTTCATCATCCTTGAGGAGCACAAGATGAAGAGGTTTCTGCCCCTTTATTGCTGGTCTCTGAGGCCCCTCCTGGAGTACTGTGTCCAGCTCTGGAGCACTCAGCACAGACATGTTGGAGCAAGTCCAGAGAAGGACCACAAAAATGATCAGAGGGCTGGAGCATCTCGCTTGTGAAGACACACAGCTGCAACTCCTCAGCCTGCAGAAGAGAAGGCTTGAAGGTCCTTTCTAACCCAAACATTTCTGTGACTCTATGAGAAGTACGCATTAAGATTCAAAATATGATGATAAAAAAAAGGATACACAAGTCTGTCAGCCTGCTACAGAATTCTCCTCTGCTCTCCAAAACATTTTTACTTTCAAGAACCAACTTTCACAGAATAATTTATGTTGTTTCTTATGTGCTTCCTTGCAAACATTTAAATCAATCATGTCTAGAAACCATCTGACCCAAATAGGAGAGGATTATGCAACAGCATGGCGTTAGTGAATCAATATTGTCTGACCAGGCCATGTGCTTGTCAAGGTCACATTGATTTCTTTAATGTCATATTATTGCAGCTGACCTTCCTGGCAGATCCATCTGTGTTGCAGTGGTTACAGGTGTAGACTCACCTCATTGCTTGCCAGTCTGCAGGATGCTTGGTAGCTTTTTCATCCCAAGTTTCTACTCTTTATCTGAAGCACCATTGCCCTTCAAATGTTGTACACCCAGCTCCATCAAAATCCACTGCTACAGGGTCTCCTGCTTCCTCTGGCTGGAACACTCAGCTGCTGAGGTACCCCATTAAATCTTCTGTTCTGAAAGCATCAGAGGCTACACGTGCTTAGCACACTAAAACCACATCATTCTTTATGGGAATCTGAAAACTATCAAATCTCTAGGGTATGATCATAAAAATTTCATCTTTGGCCATTGAGCAGTGGTCCTTATTATCCATTGGGTGCACATCAGGAAGTGCAATAGGAACAACACAGCAGGATTGTTCACCACTGTGACTATCATCTTTTACTTTTAAGCAGGGAATTGTTAAAACTTGTCTTCCTCATCTTTTATAGCATGACATTATGAGGTGCATTGAAGAAAAACAGTTCAGAATATAATTAGATATCAAGGGCAATAAGCAGAAAGTTCTATATTTATTACCAGATGTTAGTGGCAAGTTGCAATACAAGCATGTAGCCTGGCAGCAAAGACCAGGCCCAGCAAGAGCTGGGAATAAGAGCCAACTCACACAGGAGTGTTATGTCCCAGGCTGAAGAGTGGTGTCAGATATTCCAGTAGTTTCTTTACCAAATAGAACCACAGAGCCAAATCAGGGCGCAACATGAGTGAGAATGTTATTTCTAGGCAGAGTACAGACTGGTGGCAGGCAGAAGAACTCCATGTGCCAAGCAAAACCAGTTAGCCAACTGTCTCTGCTCTTTGAGTGTGAACATGTTGCTTTTCTTCTGCTTGGATGATTTTTTTTTTTTTTTAATTTTTTGTTTTTCATTAATTCTGTCCCTAACCCTAGGGTAAAGCAGCCCAATTCTCAGTGCTGCTAGTAAAACAATTCCCATTAGACACAATATTTAATAAAGAAAAAAAGCAGTCACATAGGTAAAACCAGAAAAAAAATGGCTGGGGGAGAAGTCTGCGATAGGAAATTTGGAGCAATCAGAGAACAAAAATCTGGCTGCTTATCCTGCAAGAAAAAGATATGTGACAAAACCGATGAGTTAGTTCCCCTGGTTAACACCTGATTATCAGTTGTATCACTACAAAGCAATGATGAAAAAATTGAAAGTCTCCTCATTAAAATAACACAGATGAGGAGAAAAAGATCTTTGAAAATTATGACTAGTTAACACAAGCTTAACTCATTTCCCAATTGGGTGAGAAGGGAATGGAAAAACACTCTGAGAATTTGGAGAAACAGTTCCTAGAATAAGACAAATGAGAAGTTCCTTTCTTCCCCTATACAGGAACCCCAAGAACCAAACATGGACTTTTTTTTCAATAACTGTTCAAAACCCATGAGTTGATTACATGCACAGCCTGTTCCATCTTGAGTGTCAGCTGTAAAGTAAGCATACAGGTATTCATTAAATTCTCATAATGACATCTGGTGCTGAAGCACAAGCACCTTTAAAAAAACTATCAGGGCCAAATTTTTGGAAGACGCTGGCCCTCACATTCATTGCATCCATCAAACATTGGGAGCAGTCTATAAATACCACCAAAGCCAGTGCTCTTGTCATGTACACAGTGCCTCAGCTGAATTAACAAACTACTTAGACAGTAACAAAGCCATGTCTTTAAGGGAAGGGAGTAATCATGTGAGTAATGCAAGTAACACATTCCCACTAGGTCAGGTCCATCTCCTACCTTTCCACCATTTCAAACAATATTGATTTCAAAAGCAAAGTCCATACTGTCTGGTGCATTACCACAAGGGTAGAAGGTCAGTCCAGCAGTCGAGTTAGGACCCCTCTGGCAGAGAAGGAACCTCTCAATCAATCAGTATTGAGAGCTCGCCTGTTTTTTAACTCTCAAGTTATAGCAGTTCTGCAACATATTCTGCTTTTAGCAAAGTGAACCAAGTTTGAGTGCTTAATTCCAAGTAAACCAGTAAAATCATACAGACAGATCTGCTCCCACATACGTCTTCTGGGACAACAGCCAGGGTTGACTTTCATGTCATCCCAGCAAGCACAACCCCTAAGGAATTCAGTTTAATTTATTCTAACACCCCTGCAGGAAATGCATTACAGCAACCCAAACATCAAGCAAAGGCAGCTACAGTAAACCTTGGTATCTCCACTCTCAGTGCACAGCCCAATATTTATATATCTGCAGAAGAAAAATTCCTATTTCTGAAAGTAATCCCTGCAGCAAATCTTACTCTGGGTAGTACAGTTTAATGGTATTAATTCACAGATCTATATACCCTCTGACATATTCATTACAATTTGGAAGTCCCTTCAGGAGTGCCTGCCCCTTCCACTCATACTATTTTTTTGAATTAACTGGTTATTTTCAAACCAGTTTCATGAGCCAGGGGAGACTTCAGAGACATGAACTTCCTCAAAAGAGTTTCAGTTCAAGTAATTGAATAGAAAAGATACCCCCAAATTAACATCTCTTCCTGGGAAACATTTTTCTGTTACGCATCAGAAAAATCAGCCTTTTCTCTCCCTCCCAGTCTTATGGATGGAAGAGACAAAAAGAGTCAACAGCCATGCTAGAAAGCAGTCTTCACATATTTTGATGTTCCTAATGCAACTTCTTGAAAGTTAAGATAACTTCTGAGATAGTGATCTCAAAGGCGCAACTTCAGCCTGAGGTTTGGTTACAGAGAGGAATGAGGACACAAAAAAACCACACTTAGGCTTCTCAAAGAAACCTATCTGGTTTGTGAGTCTAGAAGGCAAGTGGGCAGCTATCTTTGCAGCATTGCTTCCAAGGGCATTGGAGACATGAATTTATAGTTTGGGGTTTTGGCTTGTTTTGTTCTTGAGTTTAGGGTGTTGGATTTGTTGTAGACGGTGTGGTGATGGTGGTTTGTCTTGTTTTAAAAGCTACATCCTCCAGAGAAAACAGCTTCTGGAGAGGCTGGGTTGGCAATTCATGCAGCAGGTAACAGAGGAAAGCTGCACATAATTGAGACAAAAAAAAAGAAAAGGGCACAAAACTCAGTTTTAATTGAACATGTTGAAAAACAGCAAGGCAACATGTTGCATCAGAAACTCTCTGTGGCTTACAGCTGGTGCCAGTTCTGACATTGATCTCTCAAAGGTTTGGGGGCTTTACTTTAGTAAACTTAGTGAATCTCTCTCATCCATAAGACAGAAAACAGGAACCAAAGCTGTTTGCTGACACAAATGGGGGCAGGGTCCCAGTTATTAACCCAATCAAGGACTTGAGAGATCAAGTTTCTCCTCCTTGCTGTAACACTGTCTTCCTGTAAACAGGTCACACAGGCCTGGTTCATAGTAGTCCCTCCAGCATAGAAAAAAGTCTTAGAGTTGTAGTGTGGCATCTAAAATCAAAACAATGATGAATGATAAGCTACTGAAGGGCTTAAATTAAACACTGTCCCCATCTTTCCACTGACAGGCAGGTAGGAGTTTTCAAGCTAATCCCTCTGCTATATTGCAGGACACTGATGGACTTGAGTATATAGTGATTGAAACCAGGAGTACAGAGAGAAAAAACTCTGTGAGAAACAAATTACTTAATGTTCCAGGAAATTTATTATAACAATCCTTAGTTCTCAACTCATGTTTTTGTTATATTAAAAAGGGCAATTAGTACAGTCCTGTGTGGGATGATGCCTGTGGGCAAAATTAGAGAAAACTGGGAAGTTATAATATTCACATTCCAGCAGAAGTTAGTACAGAAATTATAGAATGGAATGCAATTGGCATGTACAAAATATATTCCACAATGATTCCCCACAGAACACAGTCTGCAACCTTGTGTACAGATAAGAGGGATGAAATGAAGGTGGGAGCAGGTGGAGACACAGCAGTCAGGCTCTGCTGCAATCCTTGCAGGGATGGGAAGTTGACGGTACCACGTAGCTGATAAATCACACAGCAGCTGTCAACCAAAGGAGACAGGAAATGTCTTGCTGCTGGACCAGCAACTGTGGCAAAATAGCTCTCTGCAGATGAGCTTGGTTCGCCCACACCTCCATCCCAAAATTACCTGCCTCCAAGGAACAACCACTCCTCACTCAGCATGTGCTCTATACTTCATTGACTGTATCTTTCAGAGCAAAGCAAGAGACACTTACACCAATCAGAAACAAAGGTGTGTATGACTGGAATCACTCAGGCTCTACCTAAAAGGAAAGAAATAGTATAATGGTGAATTAAGGATGGGGACAAGTCAGGGAAAACTCCACTGTAATTTCTGGGATCAGTCAGTAGGCTGAAACTGTCCTCTCCCCCATAGGGACTCCTATTGGGTAAGAACCACATTCAGGGCATGCTGAATGACTATCTTGAGCAACTTGCATTGGTGATTTGAGCTTGGCTGTGCATTGCTTTAAATTCAGTTTAAGTGCAGCTGCCAGCAGCAGATTACATAATCACCTAAAATTAGGGATATCCAGGAGGGGAGTCATTTCCTAAATTATAATAAAGGATTCAAGTCTCTTACACTGTCAGTACATGCCCCTGATCGAGTTAGTCAGGCCACCCTCAGATATAGTAGATTGTTCAGGGGAGTCCCATAACATGACACCAACTGACTGGTCAGGCACAAGAGAGAAGTCACATTTTATTTGATATCTTTGCTGTGGACACTAACCACTAGCAAACCATAGATGAGCCATGAACAGCACAGGCCCAGTATAAATACGAACACTGTTTGTTACAGCTGGCTACACACCCCTCTGGAGAAGGTCCTATTGATCTGATAGAGAGGAAGATAATATTTTAATAACCATTTAGTTAAAAGAAATTGCTAATGAAGTGTTTACAAATGGAAACTTCAAACATTACTCAATTGAAACCTTTCTGTCCAATTTTAGAGCAGAGAAACCTCTGTAATAAGTGCTATCAGCTAGCAAAACATAAAACTAAAAATCTAAAAGAGTATTCTCTTTTTCATTAAAGTTGGGAGACATTAATGGTATTCTATTTGCACATATCTTTATTGGTTTAATATCTGTTACACTGCCCAGGAATTTTATGTAAAATAGGTCAAACGAGAAATCCAGCAGATTATTTCTACAGACATCTAGAAGCTGCACAGGGTGTACTCACTTGCAGATTGTGTCTATCCATTAACCCCAAATTACAATAAAATCCAGTCCAAACTGGTCCTCCATGAGTGGCTGTTGTCCGTCCATTTGGGGTATTTCTCCTAAACACAACAGAAATGGTTATGCATGTCAGAAAGAGCTAACTCATGTTGGTGAAAGTATTTCAAGGTCCTCAGAAAGTCAAACCAATCAAACCCACCAGGTCACGCATGAAATCAGCTCTGTGGCTTCACTGTATGTGTGGTGAGAAGCAAAACAAGGCTGAGGAAGCCAAGTGTTTTAACTGAAGGGGTTTTAGCCAGGTCTGGTTACTTTGATGTCATGAAGGATTAAGGGCAAGTAGAATCTCAGCCAAACCATCCAAAACTGACAGATGTTAAAGCCTTCAACTAACAGAGAAACTTTTAATCACTTGGAAGTGATGGAGTGAGTGCACCATAGCAGTGTCTAAGGACCACTTCCACTGGACACTACTGGAGACACCAGAACAAAAGCCTTCATTTCTCTAGCATGAGCTGCCTCATTCTGTGGGTCACACATCAGCACAGCCCACTGCAAAGGCAAATCAGAGGGAGATGTTTACTGCCTGAATTAAAACCCTTGCTGTGTAGGATACAGGCAGAATCTGGACCAGTACCCTTTATCATTTATTAATTTCACTCAGCCTCATGACCTATTTCTGTCATTCAAGACAGAACAGCCAGACACAGTCTTTCTATCAATCAGTGCAAAACAAGTGGTAAAAATATTACTTGTCTGTATCCAAACATTTTTTTTTTATTATAGATCTATTGAGTTAGAGGAAATGCCAGACTCCAAATACATAGCATATTCGTCAAAATTCCCACCTTTATCTTGGTTTTTTTCTTCCACTGATGTTAAGAAAAAAGAAAATCCTTGTTGAAAAATTTATACTGGAAGAATTTAGCATTGGAGGAAAATAGCCATGTCAGCTCACAACAAAAAAAACTATTCAGAATGGGAGAATTTCTTGCATTGTAGCCTCTCTTCACTCCAGAGCTGCCTGAATTAACAGCTTCTGAAAGCAGCAGGGAATTTGCTGCTTTAAATTGCTTTCCATGTGCTCCTGTGGATCACTCCTACACATGCTCAGCTGAGCAAAGGTGAAACCTGTCCCAAGGGAAGGTGGCTCTAGCCTTGAAATAGGGCAGTTGTGCTGCAGAGTGAATGAATAGTTGCCTTTAGCAGAAGATTGAGTGAAGCTTCCCAAGAGCACCAGGTCATTGTGTTATATCAGATCTGCCAGTTAAAGAGGGGACAGTTTTGTTTTTAGAGCAGAACTTGCTCTGGTGAAGAGGTTCACAGGCTTCTGTATGAAATTACCATGTTTGGAATATTCATCAGTCTAGAAAAGCCCTCAGATGTGTGGGCTGTTTCCTCATGTCATACATCAGACAGACCCAGAGACCCTCAAAGAGTTACAGCTGTTTGGGATAAGCCCCTTGTAGGCTGCCCAAGGCCACCTTAATCCTGCACACAGACCAGGGTCCTGCTATGAGCACCCCAGCAGGAGCAGGGAGAGGATTTCAGCCCTTCTTCAAACTGATGGCTGCTGGCACTCAACTTCACAAGGGAACTCCCTTGAGCAGAGCAAGGGAAACCCAGCCAGGCAACTCTGCTACTGTCAGATGGGCAGCTGGGGCAAGTATCTCTCAGACACTGTACACCCTCTTTTCAGTGCTTTCTGCAGCCATAAGAGGACTCCCTTTCCAAGGTAGGGATGAAGTGTTTAATACATCTCAATAAATTTATTCCTCTCCTGAGCAAAGCTGTCAGAAATCAATGAGCTGTCAGCAACAGCTCTAAGTGTATAATTTAATCTCTAGGGTCCCTCACAGCTCATATGACAATAGATGTCTGTCCCACGTTCTTCTGGGGACCACATTATTCAGCACACTGTGACAAAAAGCAAGGATACAGAGAAAAAAAAAGGATGAGACTGTATTTTGAGTGTGAAGAGAAAAAATGTTGGTTATATGCTGCCAAAACAAAAAGCCTTAGAAATAAATTCATTTTCTACTTCCCAAAGTCCAAATAGGGCTATATTTGAGATCCTCTGTCTCACTGCTACCTTATTCTGATTTGTAAGTGCTCACACCACTTTGCAGGGGACTGGTTTAATAGCCTTCTTCCTTTTGGTTAGAAGGAGGGAAAAATGAGGCTTCCCTTTTAGTGAAAGATAAGGAAATCATGACTCTCACACTAGACTGACTGTTTACTCATGCATGGGAAGTTCAAGTGAGTATGTATTTCAAAAGAAAGGGACTTTTGGAGCAGACTAACTGAAAGAAAGGGTGGCCTATATTCACTGGATAAATGCAATTGTATCAGGAAAGTTTAGTTGCACCAGCTATTTTTTCACCTAACCTAAACAATCCTTAAGGCCTCAGATACTGACTAAACACTCAGTGTTTCCTAAAACCAGTAACTAGCAATCCACATACAGACCAACCTGAAATAAGCATCTTATGAGACTTACAGGACTCAAGCTGGCCTAGCTAAACCCCCATAACACATATATTTTTGGTTTCATGAAATTTTAAAACTGAATTTCCCTCCACCTCTTTCAGAGAAAATGTTTAAATCACTGATCTCAACATCTCTACCAAGAAATGAGACATTTAATTCCTGGTGAGCATCAGCCCAGTTTCATTTCAAAAAATTAAAGCAAAAGGGGAGGTAAAACAACATACAATAAAAGGAAGCTACCCAGCAGGTCACTGATGATAGGATTTTCTAGGATGTTAATGAAGATATATTTAAATTCTACTGGAATTTGGCACTTTAACCTTGAGGCAAAATTTGCTTAGTGAGTTACAAAGGTTTTAACTGCACACGGCCAGCCTTATTGAGTTATGCCAAGCTGACAAGTGTCAGCACAGTTTCCTAAAGCCAGCAATATCCCAACCCTCATATATTGCCAAGGGCTCCTTTCAGGTTTGCTTTAGTCTGGCAGAGACCCCTCCAGTTCCGAGCAAAAATATCCAGGTTCCATTCCTCCACTAACATGAGTTCCCATCTGAGCAATCCATACAGCAGGAAAACATAGTAGAGAGGGAAAATTAGTTACCAACATTTTTACAGCTTCTTTAAATCTTTTGCCCATTCCAGTTAGAAGCCATATTAATTCTATGAAACCTCAAGCTTTGAGCAGTGAAAATGAAACAGAGGAGCCCAGAAAACTCCTCTGGAATCTGTCTGAAGAACTGTCCAATTGCAGTCCAACACTGCAAGATAAAAGAGAGGAACACAGTGATAGAACAGGAGAGTCAATATGTCTGTGCCATCAGTAAGTCACCGAGGAGGCCAGAGCTCAGCCTCTGTGCTCTGATCAAGCAGTGTCTCTGGCTCACATCTGGCAGAGTGGGAAGAACACAGCAGCACAAATGTTTGATTATCCTTCTTAAAACATTCAGTTCAAACTCCAACCTTGTTCCATACAGACACATTTACAGGGGCACATCCTCCCATTACCAGGAGCAAAGGAAACAGAGCTTTGAATGTGACCAAAAATAAACTGTCTGTCAGAGAGGGAGAGATCATTATATCTTTTCAAAAAAACAAGACATTAGGGACTTTGTTTCACTCCATTTGATGTCTGGTATTTGATGTCAACACTTCAGAAACAAAACAACTAATGTTGTTTGAGTTTGGATTCTTTCTTTTATAGAATTCACTTTTTTCTTGCAGTCAGTGGCATTATAAGGGTCTCAACAATTACAGGTAACAAAGTATGTCTCTATTGCCACAAATACCTTGTAAAGACAGTAAAAGTGGAGTACTTTGTGCTTTGTAGAAGCTGTAAGTATTGGGTGAAAAGAGACCCAGGGATCCCTGTACCAAAGACTATTTCCAACAGCTTGTGTGTTTCCTGTGCATTGTCCAATCCTTTGAATGTCAAAAGTCCCACACCGTTTTGTTAAAAAGAAAAACATGCCATGCACTACTAATTGAGTAAATCAATACACAGAGAAGGCCATGAAGGGAATGAAATGTTTTTGACACATACAAGCAGTTGTTTTGAATGTGCATAAGAGGAAAAAATCCCTGCTTGCCCTTTGCGCCTTAATTAAGACAACCTCAGGAACATGGGGTGAAAGACCTTTCCTCTGCACCCTCCTCACCATTCTGCTCTTAGCTCCCTGCTGTTTGGCCATTAGTAACAGTCAGAAGTCTGTGAACACAAAACAAGTCACTGCAGTCTCTAAGAAGGGATCCAAACACCAGATGGGTTCCCACCAAGCTCCAGAACAGCCTCAGAAATCCATGAAGGGAAATGTGTGACAGACTGTTGCCATTACAGGGGCTTGATATAAAGTGTATTTATAGTGTCCAATCACATGAGCTTTCTAAAGTATTTAGTATTTTTTTTCATTTACAAATATCTACATTTTCTTGGGTATTTTAAATCCTTTGTCTCCAGACAGGCCTTCCAAGGACATTCTTACAAAACTTTTACAGCCAAGAGTCTAACAAAGAGAGCAATTTTGGCAGAAATATTTCTCCAGAAGCTTCCTCTGGGCTGATGAGCACCCGTGAAATAGCCCAAGACAGCTTGCTTTGAAAGCACTGTAAGGAGCTCCATGGAAGCCTGGCTTTTGAAGCCACTGAGATTTACCCTTCCCCAGAGATTTTTTTGTAATGCGAATCTGTGCAGAGAGATTCACTGCAACCCTCCCCTTCCTGGCTGCTGGAACTTTGGGCTCTGTCTAGTAGCTCATGGTGCAGTGCTTCTCTGCCCTGTTTGTGCCTCCCTGGAGGTCAGGCCATGAAGGGCTATCTCTGTGAACTGCTGTGGTGGCAAACAGCAGAGAGAATCTATGATGCACTGTGAGATCTGCATCTGGTCTCTCATCCCCCAGTAGAACCATTTGCAGAGATTGATATTCCCTGTGCATGGCACTGGCCTAGATTAATACTTTGGTGGCCTCAGCCTGGTTTCCCCATGAAATCTAACTCTAAAAGGCAATCTAGTGTGGACTGACAAGAAGCCATTTCAGTCTTCCAAGGACTTTCATCCTTACCTTTTGTCTACTGATATTCTCAATGCCATCTCTGATATCCTCAAGCTAGGATGGAAAGGGAAAGTAGATGTAAGACAAGTTACAGCAACCATAGACTGAGCTCAATTAAGGCATGCCTGTCTATCCCTACAGCTAGACAGATAAGGGAAAGAGGAACAAAATTATGTGATTTTTTGACAGTCAGAAAATGAGATTGAGACCTGAAGTCTGTGAAGTGGTGTATGACCAAATCAAGATACACTATGGAAACCATTTGTGCCACTAGCTGTGACACAGAACTGGAGCGAGATAAGACCAAGATGAAATCTTCCACCCAAGCTTCAAATTTGGGGTCTATAGGAGGATGTTTAGAGCTCAGTCCTGCCCTCACTACTGGTTTAAGTAATATTGATCTTCAAACACCTGTAGAGCATTACCTCCAAAAGAAGAGACTCTGCACCCATCAGATTCTGGAGTCTGTTTTTGGCACATCTGCGCACACAATACTCCTTAGGGCCCTGACACTTGTCTGCAAGCTGCTTGCACCCCCATTCAAAGTGCCTGTGGAGTGCCAGGCATTCTTTAATCAGTTCAGGAGGGACCCAATCCTCTTTACACCTTCCCACAAGTCAGACTCTGAAGTGCTTCCTCTTAAGGACAGAATGAATGCATTACTCAGTGCACACCGGTAACACCAAAATTTCCACATCCTTTCTCTTTGTTCCTCAGGCAATCCTATTGCTTGCTAAAATTCAGCTAGATCATGACTCTCTAGTTGAAAGCAACAAAGTTTGTTCCTGTCCTGAATGAAATTTGATCCTGAAGAGACCAGAATTGACAGAGCTTGTTTTGTGGTAATTTCTCACCACTATTTTGAAGGAGGACAGTAATCTACCAATAGCAGATTTTGCTCCAAGGAAGCAGCATAGAATATTTATAGATGTGGTCAAGATCTGAGCCCAAACCTCTAGTTTCTATCCAAAGATCTGAGATGCAAAGAATGATTTCAGTTCTCAACATGCTAGGAGACTACAGAAAGAAAGCTTAAGTGACTAGTCAAGAAAAATCAGTGGCAAAACCATTTACACTCCTTCTCACTCCTGCATGACACCAAAGAAGAAACAATCCTGTTGACCTGATGGAGCTCGTGGTATCTCTCAGGCACCTGGTTGTTCTGTCACTTAATTTATGCAATCATTTTGTGTCATGATCTCAGAGTGAAATCAAAATACCCCTTGTGCTTTTTATTTTTATGACTTCAGAGAATAATACAATCCCAACTTCTCTTTTAACTCCCTGAACTTTCATGACTATGAGTATCAGAAAATCTCACATACTCCATGATCACAGGAGCCTTGGGCTGAGAATGCTGGCCTGGAAATCCTTCAGAGTAAATCAAACTGACTTTTTCAAACAAAGGTTCTTTAATCATTAATTCTTCCCTCTGTCCACATATACAGTGCAAAGTTCTTCTCGGGAAATGAAACAATAATAGCTTTCCAGCATAGTCAAAGCTACGAGGATGACAATATTAGCTGACAAAAAAGATCAAACTGCCTTGAGAAGTATGATGAGTTAACCCAGCTACTCTTAAAATATGTAAGCATTTTCATTTCTGCCTCTGCAATTAAAAATTAGCATTTAGATTTAGCATCTTTAGAGTGGTCTAAAATTAAGCCCAAATAAATCATACAAATTAAACATTAGGCATAAGTTCAACCGTGCACTATACCATGTATTGTGTTTTCTGGAGAGGTCAGCTCATTAACACCCCAACATAACATGGTCCAGCCTCTTGGCACAAACCTTCCCATCACACAAGCGAGCAAAAAACCATTGAGACGTTCCAAATATTCCAATGCTTTCACACCACAGGACAAAGTATGAAATGAAATATAATTAAAGAATTACAGAAGATACAGTTAGCAAATTACCTTGTCTAATCTATTTCTATACCCTCAGAAATGACCACGTTGATCTAAACCAATCCAAATAGATCTTAGTTTTTTTTAAGGATGATATAAACCATGTCTTTCAAATTGTTTAGAAACACATCTGCTTCCAAATCTTTTGGAGTGAAAAGTTAGGTCAGAGTTCCTTAAAGAACTGTTCCCCCTCTAAGATTTCCAACTCTTTATACTTTTGGTGAAGGCTGGCATCTTAAAACAAGTTTTCTTCACAGTCTCACAGCCTTTGGTCAAACACTGTACAATGATGATTTCTGCCTATTTCACACATCTCCCTCCACCAGGTTCCACTAATCATTCCAACACAAATATATCCAGAAAGTTCTCAACACAGAAAGCTTTGGAATTTTCCAGAAGTGCAGTGGGATGAAGAAACTACCTAATCAAATCCAACCAGAAACTGTCTGCAGCTTCAATCATAGCTGCTTCTAGCAACACTGGAGATTCAGGAGGTTATTTAATGGCTTCTAAACCAGCTATTCAGTAGGAGAAATGAATTGCACTGGAGACACAGTTCTTTGATTGAGAGCCAAAAGTCAAGATCATTAATCCTGATAATCAAAACAGCAGTGCACTAATTGAAAGAAGCAGGGTATAAGCCTTCTTCTCCCAAACAGATTTTAACCCTCTGAACCACAGCTCTTGTAATTTTCCTCTGATTTTGTTTTGCTATTTCATACCCTTGACTCCAAAAGTTAAAGCTGTGTAGTGGAGTCACTGCCATATTCAACACTGTCAGATTTACATCAGCTCATGTTGAGTGTATTTTGGGGGAGGGGAAAGGAAAAATCATGCAAAACACAAAAGATTCACAAAACTATTTTGTAAGAAAAAAAAAAGCATCTTTGGTGGGGACAGTTTTATACAAACCAGAGAGAGGAAAATAAAACTCAGCATTTAAAAACAATTTCTGGAGCAAGCAAGCCTTCAATTGCCTCAAAATCTGCAAATTTTTCTGAATCTTAGCACTTCTCAGGTTGCATTTTAATGTTCAGTTTTTCATTGGCTATAGTTAGTACACCCATCTGCAAAATGCTGCAGGATTATTTGAGAGGAAAAGCTTATGCATATGAAATAATTTTTATGTATGTACTTATGAAAGAGTATTTCTAAAGTCACTTCCAGCATGCCAATTCTCTTTCTTCTTATATTAATCTAATGTTTAAAAACATCTTTGCTGTTCTATCTTCACGAATTAATTTCTAGATGCTCGAACTTTAGAAATACATATATACTTTGCTGGAAATGTTATATTTAGACATAATCATAAGCTTCAGAGTTCCAAAAAGCTGTTTGGGGAAGAAATGCTTCAACTGATTTGGGAGCTAGAAGCATCACTACCCACCCTTGTTATCTGCCATGGCGTATGGAATTAGATATTTTCTCAAAAAGAATGTCACATATAAATCACCCATTAAAGGTAACAGAAGGAGGCTTCAGCAAATCTTACATTCCCTTTTTCTTGATAACCATGGAGTGCCCTTTCCAAACTGATTTCAGCAGCAGGAGACATCTAAAGGCTGAGTAACATACTGCAAGGAAAAAAGTAATTCCATTCAACAGCCCATTTCTTGAACAACATGCAATGAGTCTGCTTCAGATTGCTAGACCCAGAGTTACATTACTAAACATGGTGAGGTTTTCAGGCACTCAGAACAATCAATACACCTTTCAATATACCCTTTGATATGAAAATTCCCAATTTGGAGAGTTAGTTGAAAGAAATCCGATTTCGGCTCTTAAGTCTGATTCTATTTGTTTCACTCCAACCTTTGTCAAATCTAAAAATATTGATGTGTCTAGAGGGAAACTATTTTTAGAGATTTAGTAATTATGAAAATAGGAGAAGCTCATACAGGCATCTGATTGATGACATTTCTGAAGTACTGTAAACGTCCACGGAAACTCATCACAAAATGGGTGAGATTATCATAAAGCACACTTTAGACTGCAAAGAAAGGAGATTAAAATGAATTGCTTTTTGTTTGTTTGTTTTTTTAACCCAGCAGTCAAGGACAGTCACTGCAACTCAGCTGATGTGCTGCAGCTCAGCACAGTGACCTGAATAAGGGGCCATTGCTGGCCATCATCACAAGGGGTGTAAGTCAGGACGTTGGAGCAATCCTTGTATCATCAGCATTGTACCAGCACCAGGCAGCTGGAAATCTAGCCTCAATCCTACAGATCTGGACCCAAAAATCCAGTCCTACAAACACCCCAAGGCTGATCATTTCCATGGGTGGAACAACTGCCAGGTACTTCAGCAGCAGCTTCTGTTCCACATCCCTCGGACTGTGCACAAACAGCCCACATGAAATAAGAGGGTGTGACCACCGTTCATCTCCAAACCATATAAATATCACCAGCAGTTCATAAGACAGCAAGTCCTGGGGCCAGACATCCTGTGAAGTGCAGTGTCCCAGTTCTGATAGTCCTTGTGCCATTTAACCCAAAAACCAACTTTTCATTAAAGTAAGCAATGTACATAGTGCTCTTCCCTGCAAGAAGAAAGGGAAGGTGAATTGCATCCCTCTGCTCCTCTGGATTTTGCTGCTGGCTAATTATGCATTTGCAATTTATCAGCTAATTACACATGTGCCTTGGCATTTGAAGACTTAGGGGCATACTTTATTTAATGGCTAGTAATTACACAGGCCTCTGATCCCTGTGCTCTAATAGGAAGGTTTTTCTGTTTTCGTCCTTGTGCTGTTAGGTCTAGAGGTTAAATACCCCAGGACAGATGGCTATCCTGTTGCACACAGGAGCAGGCTCATACTTCATGTGATGATACAGGGTTCCCCAATAATTATCTGTTAATGCAACAAATTATTTCACGTGTAGGTGAAAAATTACCGAGGTGCAAAAGGCAACATGAAGACCAATTCACTGCTAATTTTTCCCTGGGAACAGTCCAATATACAGGCCTTGCTCTTCAGCTCAACAGCTACACAACCCTGCTGCAGTTGTCTGCCTTGGTATGCAACAGCACTGGAATGTCCCTGTGAGACAGGGCCTGAGCCCCAAAATACATCTATGCGGAAAAGACAAACGGATATGGCAGGATGCAAAGCATTCTTTGAAACTTGGCACAGATGGTTGAATAGCACAGCTGGAGGGAATGAGACTTCATGCAGGAATGCTGCCAGAGACAGGAAATATTGACAGTAGTTACAGTTGTGGAGAACAGGTTTTGCATTTGTTGCCACAAGGGTTTGTAAAAGAAACCGGCGTTTGTGAGGATTATGCTCACATAATTGCCTAGGAGACTTCACTGTGGGTCATTTCATCATGAGAATGCTCAGAAAAATGAGGTAGATTAGCAAGTGGCATGGAGACAGCACACACGAATTGGGGTTCCTTACATGCCCAAATGGATATACTTGTCCTGGAAGTTTTGAAGTCCTGCCACTCATTCCTCTAACATAGGCCCCTTCATGCCTGAAAGAGAGCGTTCACATGAGTTTGGAGGCTAATTTCTTCCAATAGTTGATAACCTGCATCTCACATGAGTTTTCTGCTCTAGACAAACTGTGTCCCAGCCATTTATTACTGAAGAACCTTTAATGTTTCCAGGCTCCAGACACAAGAGAAAGGTATTAACAGATGCCTTCAAACAAGAGGGGACTTCAGAGATTGTGATATCCACATCAAACACTTACATCTCTAACCCCTCTTCAGTGTTAGGCTTCTGAACACCTCTGATTTTGGCAATGGATTAACTCTAGAGCAGAGTAGAAACTTGAACCAATCACTCCTATCCCAGCTCAGCTGGTAATCAAATTATTTGCCCATCTGTGATCTGCACTAGCTGAACCAATCCACTCACATGAAAGGCAAATGATCTCTTAAGCTTCTTAGAATAGAATCATTTCTCTTTCTCACCTTAGGTAAACATCTTCTTGGAAACCACCCTAAGACAGCAAGACTGAAGCAGCACCTCATATAATGAGTTAATACTTCCAGCCTAAGAATTCAGAAAAAAAAAAGAAGGAAAAAAATAAAAAGTGGCTTTCACAAGTAATGGGATCAAACTAACAGGTCCAGGGATGGTGGATAGTACTTATGGATATATCAAATACTGCAGAGGGTTGTAAGTCCAATAAAAACTATTGTTCTGCATCTACAGTGTTTCTTAATTTAACTATGCATCAGTTCTACTGAAAATGCTTGTCCCCTTTCACATGCACATTTACCTGTTCTTGCTATTAAATCAGTGGCATCCATGTCACCTAAGACCAGCCAAGCTTGCAAACACACCTTCTCTGGGAAAGGGAATGACTATTTTAACAGAAAGCCATGAGAAGCCAGACTGGAGATCTTGTGAGGGACAGACAAATGAGAATGAATGTGGTCTCTTGATTCCCAGAGTTAGCTGGCCAGGTAACTCTGCTCTGAAGAAGCAAGTAAAAGCACTGAATCATTTAGTTTGGAAAGACCTTTAAGATCAAATCCAGCTGTAAAACTAACATAGTCCAGACCACCACCAAACCACATCCCTAAGCACCACATCTTCACATCTTCCAAATATCTCAAAGCTGGTGAATCCCTTTCCTGGGCAACCTTTTCCAGTGCTCCATACCCTTTTTGTGAAAAAAACTTTTCCTAATATTCAATCTAGACTTCACCTGTGCAATGTAAAGCCACTTCTCATCCTATCATTTGTAAGTAGTATCAGAGGAGAAGCCTCAAATGACACAGGAAATACATTCTCTGATACAACCTATTAAGGAGAGGGGCATACAGCATTTAAAGCAAAGATATAATACACCAGCTTTAGTTTATCAGCTTTTGTATTGGATCCCAATAATGAGCAGAGATGTTTCACTGTAGCTCAAAGCCCACTGTGAAGGAAAAATCAATTTCTGGTTGAGATTATAAAGGCTCCTATTCTGATTTTACTTACTTGGTGTTTAACATTGGAATTTTTTCCTACTTCAAATGATGTTATAAGAAATAAGAACACAGAAAAAAAGGGAAGCTGTAAACGTACATATTTGGGGGAATAACAATAGAAAAAGGGAGGGGGTGCTGCACTTCATGGCAGCAATGCTTGCCTGAAGCTCAGAAAAAGAAATGTCAGATCCTGTTCCAGATTTCTTGCTCAAGAAAAAGTGGGAAGAGGAGAATTATCCAGAGAGAAGCAAGTGGATGGGTCTTTTCTGGGTAAATAGCAGAAGTATCACCTTCTCTGGAGGATATTGGATACTGAAAACAGAGCAATATGAAATAGAGGGTCTGGTTTCTTTGATGGTGATGAGTCTTTTTTTTTAAAAGCTGAGGTAAACTATAGTAAGTAGTGGGAATTTAGATTGGATTCCAATAAGGAGAAACTGTTAAGGACTGAAAGGTGGAAAGCAATGCAGATGAAAGTGATCATAAGACAGCAGAGGAAGGGAAAGAGTCCAGGAGAATGAGGACAGTGGACTTACAAAAGGCATCAGACTTGAACACATTCAGAACTGTGAGGGATGGTCTCTTAAGAAGATAATCTAAGGTAGGGAGGAATGCAGAAGATCTGGTAGTGCTGAAAGGGACTGCACAAAAAACACAATAGCAGCCTATCCTGGTACAGAGAAAGCTAGTGAACATAGCTTGAAACCAATATGGTTACATGAGGAGGACTTTAAAGGCTGAACAATCAAAAAGCAACTGTATAGAAAGTGGGAACAAGGACAAGCATCTCCAAGTATAAAGGACTAGCATAAGCAAGCAGGGATAAATCAGAAAGGCTAAGGCACAAGTTGAATTACATCTAACACGGACATAAAGGCAACAAAGGAGGCTCTATAAATACATTAAAAGAAGAGAGGAAAGAAAAGCATAAGCCCATCAGTTAATGGAGATGAACAAATGTGATGATGGTGAGAGTGCAGTGTAATCTCTGCGACAGCCTGCAGAAAAACAGGTTAGTTGTGACCCAGCTCTTAACACAATCATAATAAGAAGAGAGGTGGACAGAACAGAGAACAAGTTGCAAACTGCTTAAACAAGTTAGGGCTTGCTAGCCCAGGGATATTAAAATATACTAAATTCAGGTGTGAATTTACCCCTGTGACTCAGTGCCAACCACCACTGCTGCACCCCTGTATCCACAGAATAAATGGACAGATGTATTGTTCCAGAAGCCTGTTGGTGTCTGACCTTGGCAAGGAGGTGGGGATAACAAAGCACCCAGAATATTTCTGGAGATAGGAAAAAGTACATTTTCACAAAGGCAAATTTCAGCATTCTGAAGACTTTTAAGTTTTACCAATTCCTTAAATCTGTTCATCTGAGAAGTGTGAAAAGGGCCCTACAATTACCAGTTCAGTGCAGTTGGGTAATTCCAGCTTTGCTCTGCCATTTTCCGTGGAGGCTGGCCTTCAAAAAAAGATAGAAACAGTTCCTATAGTCAGAAGCACAACCCCTTGGTGTTGTCGGATGTGCTACCCAGCAGCAGCTGCTGCTAAGCCACAGTATAGACAACCTCTTGCACTCCAAGATGTTGGAATCTCTTCTGGCTGGCCAGGATGTCTCCCTGCCTACCATCCTCCATATGGCACAGACCAGATGAAGTATGTGCTCTCAGGACTCCAAGTTTTATCTGTCCTCTATTAATAACACAGATTCTTCTCTCTACAACACAAAGTGACTCCACAGCATTTTCTGGTAAAGGAAATTATAGCTTGGCATCTGTTCTTTTCACTGCCAGAACCAGATTGCTCATCTTATTATATCTTACAAAATTGCTCAAGACCTGCAAGGAGAAAATGGATTTTCAATATGGCCTTTTTTTTGTTTTAATAGGCACACTTAAGATCATGAAAAGCACCGTGCCACTTCCAAACACACCACAGTGCTTTTGCAGGGACAGACATCATAAGGGCATTAGGAAATAAAACTGAGGAGCTTCAAAACATAACATCTCAACCAAGATCATCTGCTTGATTAAAAAGCTCTGGTGCAGTACTGTCACCCTTCAGCTCAGCTGGGAGCAAGTCTACCACTTAACCCTGGCTGGTGAGTGAGCACAGCAGACAACATCTCTGGACACAAAAAAAGAGGACATTTTGTAGCTATTTCCCTGTCCTGCAATCTCTTCATTTAGAGGTGAACGAAACTCCCACAGCTGGGATTTCTAACTGAGACACAGAGGAACTTTTAAGAGCATGACACAATGGCACAGGTTCAAAAGAGGAGGCACCCTGGCAGTTAGGATTTTTATTCCTATTCACTATCACCCGTGTTAGGGGACAGAAGGACCACACAGCCAGGAAGAGCTGTGTATCTGCATTCAGCTGTGCTCTCTGCTGAATAGAGGTTACATTAAATCAGTAGAGAAGATAATTCTTGACTTTTATCCTGCTGCCACACCTTGCCAGCATGATAAAGTTGACAACCACCTGCTGGGTTACACAAGGCTTTCCTAAGCCTCACATGAATCCACAACAGAAATAAAACTCCAAGAGATCAAGATCTGTGGAAAACAGCATACCCTTGCAGGTAATGTGCCTTCTACAAAATCTTCACAGAACAAGTGAATATCTCCATTCCAAGAAGTCATTTGAATTTCTTTATAGGGCAGTCCAGCTGTTGTATTTGCCAAATGTCATCCAGAGAATAGAGAATATTAATAAATAGCCATTATCCATATGGTACTCACACCATTTGCTTGTATCTCATGTACCATTGCCCCTGCACCACAAACCTACACAGCTTGAAGACTCAGCCCATGGCTGGCCATGCCCCAGAAGCATTTCCAAGAGGCAGCACCCACACAAAGATCCCAAAGCAGTAGACAAGCTCAGAATAGAGTCCAGCTCCAGCACAAAAGATCAGCCTTTGGTGGCTGCTGAGAATACCAGAACACAAAAGACAGGAAAACGAAAATAGTCTGACTTTCAAGTCAAACTGTCCCACAACTCTCAGGCTCACACATCTGGTTTAGCCTCTTTCCATGTCCTCTTCCCCATCCCTGCTCAGTCAGGCCTTAGCAGAATTCAGAAGGGAAACCCACAAATATGTTATAAGCTTCTAAAAGAAAATATGCACTCCAAAATTAACATATACACATTATTGAGGAAATGATTGCTATAAAACTGCCTTGAGAGACTGTCTCTGTCACCTCCCTGGATTCCCAGTTCAGCAGGTACATTCAGCTCAGGGACACCCATGACTAAATTCTGCATCCTGGTTGTTGGTCAGCAGCTGAGCACAGAGAGTTTTTCCTCCCTCTTCTCAAGCATCACAGAAGCAGCACACAGGATGCTTCCCCTTCCAGGAGGAGCAGCTGGAACCATCTCAGTAAAGCAGAGGGGTCAGGGTGAGAAGCACTGTACCTGGAGAGATGCAGTCTCTATTCCACGGGTGCACTGTGCAGCTCAACCAGGTAATGTAGCTGTGCTGGCTTGACACATAAATCATGCATTAGCATTTTCATTCTCTGTCCCCAGGGCACACAAAACTAACCAGCATGGTGAACAACTGTGCTCAGTTCAGTAGCAGAGCTGCTATTCCAGGGCCATTCATTAAGTGCAAGTGGCCAAAGGAAACAGACACAACACAGTGGCTGTTCCCCTTTCAGTGTTTTCAGAAGACACTTATTTTTCTAATCTTCTGGCATTTGATATTAACAGATCACTCCTTCACCAATTTGATCTCCCTCTAGCACAAGTCTTCACAACATAAAAACTTCACTACTGCTTCTCTCAAAGGACTCCAAGAACTGCACTCCTCTCCACATGTGCAATCACAACCCTTCCCATACATGCAGAAATCCTGCATTGCACTGAGAAAGCCAAGGATAATCTGCAGAAATCTCCTTTCAGCAGGAAGTTTGTGCTTTTTATACCAATGATTTTAAGATTAGTCTGAACTATAGACAGAGGATCAGTGGTTCCACTGCATTGCCGTTCCTTTCTGGTAATTTAATTTTGGGTAATACGAAACAGCACCAAATAACGTAAATACCAAAATAATGAAAGATAAAACATAAGGGGGTTACAGGAGCTGCAGCTTCAAGTGGTATTTGCCAGGGTTGTTTTGGCCAATTTAAAATCAGTAAATGCACTCTGCATTCCAAAGGAACGGACACCTGTAAGCAGTTTGAGAAAAGAAGCCATTGAAAATGAGATAAGAGAAAGGCTATGACTGAGCTGAGTTCAGGAACATAAAAAGCACTGGCACCAGTTCCAACCAAGGCTCAGTCTGTGCAGCTCCACCCAAGGTTACAGAGACTGATGCTCACAGTTTACCAGACCTGAAGACACTGAAAAGAAATCATGAAATCCAGAGATCACCTCTATCAAATGAGGAAGTGTTCATTGTATGCCCTGAGAATTTCACCATTTAAACCTTAAAAAAAGAAAAAAAATACCACCACCTACAGTCATTAAAACTGTTTTAAAAAGTCAAATTTTGATTGCAGAAACGTAATCTGGAAACAGTCTGTGAATCTGAATTATGGTGAGTCATGCATATTTTATTTCCCTCTTCAAATGTAAATGAATGCCTAATGTATTTAAAGTTTCATCTATTGCCAGGTTGTTTTACCAGCAGATGTACAAAGGGAAAGAGATGACAAGGAAGCTAGAAGCAAGACAGTTTTCTCAGTACTTGAAATCCTGAGTGTAGCAGCACAGTAGATATAGCCATGGTCCACACATCCTAAACAGTACAGAAAAAGACAAAGGAAAGAGTAAAGAGTCAAGGAGAATGGGAAGAAAAAAAAAAATCTTCATTGTTACTGGGATGAAATGTGATAGGTGGAAGTCACAGCTGTGTGTCTTGCTGTGCTTACCCCGAAGCACCTTGATGTTCTCTCAAGGAACCCGCAGGTTCTGCTCTCTCGAGTATCTTGACCATCCTGAAGTTTCCTCCAATGCACAGGAAGCAATTTCCAGGAACCAACAATACCAAAATACAGCCACCATGCCCTCCCTCTTTCCCTGATCATGTATCCGGTTTCTGTGTGGGACATTTGGAAAGTTAGGCAGCACAGGAAACTTGGAAGGTGGAAAACACATGGGGAAGGGAAAAGGATGTTTTCAAAACTTGTCATCTGGTTTGCCTCACCAGAGAGCCCAGACCCATGAAATGTGGTGCAAAAACCATCTGTCTGCATATTTGTGCTCTGGAGAAGCCCCAAGGAGCCTGCAGAGGAGGGCAGGGTGGCACAGACCAGCCTACAGATGTAGAAGAAACGATGAATTGCCATAGCTTTGAAAGAATATCCAGGTCTCAGAAAAATATCCTATTCAAGAGCCAGAAACAACTCAAGGCCTTATAGGGAAAGCAAAAAGCAAGTTTTAGTTTGGCAAACTCTGAGCCTCAGACCCATTCTTTCTCCTACAGCACCCAAGCTTTATCATGACCAAGAGGTTTGGAAAACGACCAAGTCATTGAAAGTAAATGAGTATTTCCAGTAACATATTCCTTTCACCTAGTTTATTCCTAATGACTAGAAGCTGCTGCTCACTGAACAGTAGGCATGAGAGATGGAAGGAAACCAAAGGACCAATTAGGTCATTAATCCATCAAATAGACAGAGGATTAGCTCCTAGAGCATATTTCTTACTGTTTCGTTCTGTTTACTTTAAAAAAGCCCCAGCAGTGGACAGTTTATCCATTCCCTTGAGGAAATCATCCACAGCTTGTTAAATATCTCTCTCAGGACAATTTCTATTCTTTCCAGCTTGAAGTTTCCCTTTTCGTTAATTTTATGTTGCTGCTCTCAGCAACCTTTCATAGGCCATTCCCCAGCACACATTCAGCAAGTGCACATGCCTCCTTCCTTATCCTCTAGCCATGTAAACTATATTGAGTCATTTCATCCTTTTCAAATGCATTTTCTTCCACTCCTTTAAATTCAGGAAAAAAGTGGTAGCTTCTTTTGGGATGCTTCCCCCCCTGGACTTCCCTTCCACCTGTCTCTCTGTTCTGCTGTCCCACTGGATTTGCAAAAACTTCTACATTGATCTGCTGAAAGAAGTAAGACAAAAAGATACGGATGAATATGGAAAAATATCAAGTGCACCAAAGTCATTCCAGAGGGGAAATATAACACAGACAATTTTCTTCTTTCATGAGACAATGGGATGGAAGATTGGCTGGCTGTTCACCCCTCTCTCAGTAAGAGGTGTTATTCAGATGCACCTTGACCTGCCTAGCAGAGGCTAACCTCTGGTACAGAGTAAAAAGGCAAGCATGAAAACAAGAAACACTCCCAGGCAAGCACATTCTCTACTGACACCATCACACCCAGCTATGGCAGAGATTTGGATCTCAAAGCACCACCCCTCCCTCTAGGTCGTCTCAACCTCCCCATGGGCTGAAATGGAGGGCAGCTGCAGTAATTGCTTGTGGGACAGCTGACTGTAGTCAAGGTCGAGGCTGCCCTTTGCTAGATGCCAAAAATCTCAGCTGAAGACTGGCTACACACTGGAGAAATCAAAAGGGACAGAACCCCTTCCAGTCTGAGGGCTGGAAATCAGAGAGGGATCACACACCACAGAGCTCCAAAAATGGAACAAACCATTCTAACAAGATGTTTTTGATCAAGCAGGAAATAAAGATTAATTTCTTAGTGCAGCATCTAACAGAGTTGCTGGAGTGCCACAGACAGCACAGCCTCTGGGTATCCCCAGGCAGGGATCCCCAAGGGAGACAGTCCTTCTCAAGGTAATTGCCTATGGACTTGCCAAGTAGAAATACTGCAAAACTCACTACACAGTAGTCCAACCCCACTAAAACAAGAAGCTTGTGCAGATTTCTGTCTGATGGCCAGGACAGCAGAGCCACATGGGCCATTCCCTGCAGCCCCACTGACTTAAGAGGGAGTGACATTCACCAGCCAGAGCACACCTGGGCAAGGATGAGCTCTGTCTGTCTGCTGCAGGCCACTTCATTCAACTGGAAGGGAAAGAAAATAGGTGTTTTCATGGGACTGGAGAGGCACAGACTACTAGGAGAGTCCTGAGGTGGTTCAGCTTCAGGTAGTGTCTGACCTTTCAACAGATAAACAACATTCTCTGCTCCTAGTTGAGAACAGGAGTTGAGGATCATAAGCAACAGAAAACTGCTCTTGACAACACGAGCTCTGTCTCCTCCTCACATGGATGGAGGAGATCTCATTAATGCATTTTCACTCCGCACCGTCATAATCTCTCTTGACTTTCAATGGCTTTGAGCTACAACCACACACCTTGAAGAGCCTGACAAACTCAACTTTAAACTGATTATTGAAATATCCAAGCTGTTCATGCAATGACTGCCAGCTAAAGCTGCACTCTCTTCACTGCTTAATCTTCACTTACAGTGACAGAATTCATTTGCTCTTTCCCACTGCACTCCTTATACCCAATTGTGCATTCCCAAACCCTCACACATACCCCTCTTCCCACCTCCAGTGAGCACACTGCTTACAGGATTTCTGGAAATAGCTCATTTAAGGGAGAGCTTATTTGTTTCAAGCAATGAACAAAAAAGAAAAAGCAAAAGGAATGAAAAAGAAAAAGCAAAAGGAACAACACTATTACTGTTTAGTTGAGGACAAAACCAGAGCATCTTTGATAACTTTATGTGCAGCAGCAGCAGAACTTCATATTTAATTATTTTTCACTTCCTCTTCTGAATTCCTAAGCAATATTAAGTAGCATCAGCTCTCCGCACTGCCAGGAGCAATTGCATTTAGAAGATGTCCCAACAAAACTTGAAGAAGAAGCTATAAACACCAAGATGCAGCTACCACACCCAGCAAGGGGAATGGAGCTCTTTCACCATCCTGCCACCACCTCTGGCTTCGAGCAATCCATGGACTTACCTGAGCCTTAAGGCCTCATCTGAGTGAGAAATCCCCACACCTCTGCCATGACAGACAAGTCCTTCCTCTAAGTTGCCTCCAGATCCTTCCGTTCTCGTGCAGACAAGAGACAGAGGGAAGAGGAACTCAGAGGTCTCAATCCAGAAGCATCCTCCACATTACTAACCTCTTGCTCCTCCTCCCCATTGCAAATTGGAAGGTTCTTTTCCTTTGCAGCTGTTCCCACTCTCTCCTGAGGGCCACAGAAGCAAGGGCAGACAGCTGCAGCTTTCTGCCGAAAAGGTCACTTGCTGATTGCTTGCCGGGTGAGGGACAGTGTCCATCCCCCTGAGGAAGGCAGATATCATCTCCTCTGCATGACATTTGCACAGTGCTTTGGAACACAGCTATGTAAATGTACAGCAATCAGGGATGTTGTTCAAATCCTGCAAACCTATCTGAAGCCAAGAGGGCAATACATTCAAGTATTTATGTCTGTGTACTTAACAATCAGAAATGAAGAACAGAGCCTGTAAGCAAGTCCAGGATTACTCAGATCTATGGCCAACACTTCACCACAGTTTTGCTGAAAAGCAAAATTCTCTCCAAAGAGAACAAAATTCAAACCATTTGAAGAGATCCTGTGACACTGCATTTGTCACTGCCATGGCCAGAAAATTATCCAACCCATTGAACAGCAGGTACAGTCTTTGCAGGTGGGTCAGTGAAAGCCTGAGGCACAGATCAGTAGAGGTCAAACAGCACTATGGTTTGGGCACTGAGGCCAGCAGAAACTGTGAACACATGGATTTGAGGACACCATTTGGCAGTGTCATTTTCTACTTCTCTTCCACTGAAGCCATGGGAACACTAACACTGCAACACTCCCCCACCTTCCCTAGCCCAGTTAAGTCCCAGATAAAAGATTTGGCAGTGGTGATTTACCCAATCCCCCCATGCAATGCAATCAGATGTTTAGAAACACCATGAGTCCTGAATTTCAACTACTGTGTCTTCTTATGGATTTGCCTCACGGATCAAAAAGCTTTTTGCACATTTTCTGTTATGTAACATGATCCACTGACCTAAGACATTTGCTTTTATTAATAAAATACCCTGCAACAATGCCCTGAAAGTCACAGGTAAAAAGTGCTGGCACTCCACAGGGCAATAGATGTGAAATACTCCAGTACTTTTGTCCAGGTCTTTCCATGCAGCTCCCTGTTTAATGAGTCCATCACCAGGTTTAATGACCTGCCAGAGCTTTAGAAACACTCTTCCCTCCTCATCAATGATTCACATGCAGTCTTAAAGCTGTGCACAGATTAAAGAGGCTGCTGCTCTCCCACCTCGCTTCAACCCAAAGTGGCTTTAAATATTTCATCTCACCACAGAACTGTTCTGTACACATCCCAAAGGTGCTCTGAGAAGCTCTCACTAGGAGTTCAGCATTACCTGGCAGAGGGCCTGCTGGCACCACAAGAAAGTTGTCACTGCCAGGCATGCCCACATCCTATATTTACTTTCTTTAATGAGTCCTGCGTGACCCCAGCTGCCAAGAGTGGGGATAGGATTTTCTGAGGTAGTTGATGCCTTTTATGGAAAAACAGATGGAAGGCCTGATTGCAGGGACAGAACAAAGAAGTACCTGATCTGTAATTACTGGGGTCAGCAGGAGTTTTCCTTCGACTTCAAGGGAATGGAGTCATGACCCTCTTCTTCTCAGCTCTGAGGGGATTTAGAAGGTATCCAGAAACATGGGCTGGATCTTGCACTTCCCAGGTGAGCCTGTCAAGGATTAGCAGTCTAACAGGATACTTGTAACACCCTGTAGCTCTTACTGTGAAGCAAACCCTGATGTGAGGCGTCTCATGGTCCAGGCTGCCACAGAGACTTCCCCCCTCCTACCCACACAAAGCAAAGCCCTGTGGTGCAGTCCTCATAAGCACTTTTTTGGTCCCAGGGAAAGGAGAGCCAAGTAGAACAGGGAAGAGGGTAAAAAGACCTCAAGCCACCCCCTAGCTTTGCCACCAATGGCAAGATTTTGCTGATACCACTCCAAGCCACCACTTTGCCTTCTCCCAGATGGGAATGATACCAGCAGATCTCACATTCTAAGCCTCTGCCAGCTTAGTGGTCCATGGCTAACAGCCACAGTCTCCACATGCCTGTGGTCATTCATGACACAGAAAAGGTTCCTCAGAAGATCACCCTGGGGTCCTCTGGAAAATTCCTGACCTTTGGATTTTCATTTAAATCAACTCAAACCTTCAGAACCTCCATGGCACAGAAGAGTCTGCCTCCCACAGAAAAAGCTCCCTTTGCAGCATCTGTCCATGGTCATGAATGTGGTTGGGGGACCAGATGATTCCCCTGCACTGCCAGGGACAGTACAGCAGGCAATACTTGGTCACATCATTTCTTTGGCCTCATTTCTTCGGCCTCATTTCTTCTCTTACCCCATAACGGAAAATGTGGAAAAAAATCCTTCAAGAGATGAAGGGAGTCACATCAGTCCACAGCAGATATGGCCAAATCATGAAAAATGTTGTTTGTTGGCACACTCAGAAGATGAAGTCTTGCCTTCTCCTGTGTAATTCAGCCTTTCCTGTATTAGGAAAGAGCGATGACCTCTGTAGGCCTGCAAAGGGTAGACCTGACTGAGAGAGAATACAAAGATCCCTTCACTTAGTGGAAAACCAAACAAAAGTGAGCAATAAAGCACTGCAGAAAACAAGCAGGTAAGTACTCGCGTTTTATCTTCAGTCAATACCTTTTCAGCATGGTTGATCTCTGAAATCTGATTTCATGTAGTTCTGCAAACCCACACCCCCTGGGAAGCTTGCATTGCTCTTGCTGAGCATTAGCTCTCACTTCATTTGTCCACACAATCTCTACACAGCTGTCATCTTGACATCCAAGTAAGCTTAAACAAAAACATAATCTCTCCATAAAGCTCACCTCTCTTCTCAAATAGCTGTTGCTCTCAGGTGTCCCTTTCCATGAAATCCATCACCAAACCTCCTTGCCATCCTCAGTGACGGGAGGACGTTTAGAGAAGAGATCTCTGTAGTACATCACAGTCTCAATTTACTGCAGCTCATTGCCTCTTTCTTGCTCACTCTAATCCTTCCTGGAGGTGAGAGGGCCGTGGCATGGATTTTTGGCCAGAGTCACCGCAGCAGCCATGGAAAAATTCATTGTACATCCTCACTGTACAACAAAGCATCAAGGAAAGAATGTGGCAAGAGAGAGCATTCAGTTAAAGGGCTGTGTGATGAACAGCAGGACCTTGAGGTGGATGAGGGATGCAGATGATAAGGCAAGGAAATATCCACTGCCATAATGTCAATTCACTCCCCCCTTCTTTCTTATCCCTTCTTGACTAGTGACCCAGGACTTTCAATGAAAAGGAACTGACCAATGCAGTTCAACCCACACCCAGGAACACTGTGGCTCCCCGTTACCCCCGTCAGCTCCAGCTGTCTTACTCTGCTCAGCTCAGGGTGAACGTCCATGGTTCTGCACAACTCCTGTCCAGAAACCCTTGCAGTTTAACCACAGCACCAAAGCACTACACCAAAGGAAAAATGCAGGTGCTGAGCTGTTTCCAAACTGCCTTCCACTTGGCTGTCTCCAGTGCAGCTCAGCCAGAGAGCAACACCACAGCCCTCCCTCACTGAGAAATGGTGCCAATGCCTGGGCACCCCACTAAGCCACCAGTGCCACCAGGGCTCCTGAAGCAAAGAGCCATCAGGTACTCACTGTGCTACCAAAATCCCTACACATTCAGGAATTTTGAGTCATATGGAAATCAAGATTTATCAAATCCCAGTCATGTCCATCCCCAGCAGAAGCTGGGTGACCTTAAAGAAGTTTTATCAGGTTTGAACTTATCCCAGGTTATATAAAATTGCCGCAGTAGTCTCAAAGATGTGAAACATGGGTACGAGAGTGCAATTATGTTAGAGTTGATTGCATTGAGGAGTTAAGGTTAGTGGAACCAAACTCAAGCTGGTGTGAATCATCGCAGTTCCACTGGAGGGAACAGTTACATTATTTACTCCAGATGAAAATCTGTTTCACTAAGTTGAACAGAACAAGAAAAGGGCTATAAACAGAATCAGACTTATAAAACAGTAAACCACAATTTTCTGTCCTTAAAATAAGTCTCACTTCAACACTAGATTTCAAAACTGGGGCCATGTCAGGTGAAAGACAAGGCCCTCCATTTGCTGACTTACACACACAAAAAAGGATATAACCTGATGACACCTGTCAGGTATAAGTCACTTGTCACATCAGCAAGCAGAGCTCATAGATGGACAGGCCTAGCTCCCCATCAGTCACCTGAGAACATCATTTAAATATTTTCTCCAGATGCAAAGCCTGCTCTACAGATTGCAGCACAGGTGTTGGATTTGGAGACTGAGGCTCCATGCTTGCTTCTACTACAGCTACTCCTCAGCAAGGCTTTTCAGTTGTGTCTGAACCAGTCAGCCTTCAGGATTACCTTGCACTTGTACCAATGAATAACTATGCATAAAATATCCTCAGCTGAGGACCAGGGACTGGTGCCCATGACATTGGGTTCTTCCCTCCTGGACATGCCCTCTCATCTTCCTGCTCTTCCTCTTTACATTGAATCACTGGAAACTCCCTGAGGTCTCTGCCACAGGGAACCAGGACCAAGAACAGACCTGCAGCTCCTTATTTGTGATGCCTGGCTCTGCCATATCCTGCTTCCCCCCACAGCCCAGGTGGAGGAAACTCCTGAGAGCTCCGTTTTCTGAGCAAGCAGCATGCTGCAGGTGGCTTGGTGCACTGCAGGGTGTTGGATAGACCTGGCAACTCTAGCAGTCAGAGGTGATCTGTCATACTAAATTTTTGGTATATAGGGCTGGGGTAACAGACAAGCTTTTGAGCACTTTAACCCTTGTCACATCACTCCACCTACAAAAGGCTCAGACTATTCCAGTCAACTGATGGAGAACTACAAAATGAGGGTGAGCACTTTGACTTTACATTGCCCTGCAATGCCAGAAATTTACACCGACCTTGGTGGCCCCACAACACTGAACCACGTAATGCACAGCTCCCCACCAGCCTCCATCCCCTGCAACAGGGCCAGATTTTGCACACTGGAGCATTAAATCAGCAATCCTCTGCTTCTCTGACATTACCATGGGACTCTGCTGCTCGGGTTTCCCTGCCACAGGAGTTTGATTCACAGTAGCAGGTTTTCAGCTGTGGCTGTGAAGCTGATCTACATATTAATATAATAGCCCTTTACATTGCAAAAGACAAGAAGTGGAAAAATATGAGAAAGAAAAGATGAAGCCCGCTGCAGATGTTGTCCTCACATATGGTATCCCATATGGTTGTATTTCACTGCTGCTTGGTTTTACAAGATCTCTCTCTCCAGAGGGTAACCCCAGCCCCCTTCCATAGTGTGATCAAGAGATTGCTGAAGAAACAGGTAACACTGCAAGCCACTTTGTCATTGCTGATAGCAGTGCTGAACAGCCACTGCTAAATTACAGCTATCAATCTCCCAGCCTGTACACGGATCCATTAATTATTTCTTCCATTGCCCACAGAGACAGATGCTTCCTGTTTTCTTGACATAAGCTGTGTGGATCACTTGCCCATCTGGCTTCTGTGTGTTGCTATAATGGTAGTTTTCCCTCAGATGTCATGTTACAATTCCTAACAGCCTCCACAGAGAGACAATATTATCACTTAGCATTTCTAAAGGATACATCTCTAATCCTCCAAAATTTGTTAATTCACCCTGGAATTACTGGATTGTGTTATGATGTACTACTAGCCCAGATATACAGGGTGTGTGTAAGGATGGGAAACTGGTACCAGTGACATGACTTGCCAAACCTCAAAGTGATAACCAGTGACAAAGTAGACACACGAGCAAAAATCTGGAAGTTTGCTTTCACATCAGCACGTAACATAAGAAAGAATGAGAGACAGCGTCCCATGACCTGCTTGCTTAGGGAAAGCAGAGTCCCCATGCACAATGTATGGCTGCAGCTACAGTCAGGCCCAAGGATGATGATGCATCTTTACGAGCATGCAGGACACCAGTGGGATCTTGGCAGGGGAGAAGAGCAGCAGCACAGGATGAAGCCACAGACACACTGGCAGGGCCACCACCAGCAGCGTGCCAGATTCCACAAGATCTGCACACACAGAAAAATCCAGGGCTTCTGCAGGGGGAGAAGCCCCTCAGCATGAATCACATCAGCAAAACTGGAGCTCTCTCCAGCTAGCAGATATAGAAAGGAGCTGGCTTGGGGGATTTCCATTTCAAGTTCACACCTGGCCCATAACATGTGAGGGGAAGATGGCCATAGAGGTGACATTAGAGCAATTCTACAAATGATCTCTCCCAAGCATCACCTTCTCCAGGCAAACAGGAATGGGTTGTTTTGATAGCAGTTCCTTTTTCATGACTCACTTCCATGTCATTATACCAATAAGATACTGTCTCTCCAGGGTGTTTTCCTCTAGTGATTAAAGTTATGAGCCTTCGACCTTGTGCCTTATCAACGCTACACAACACACACTATAACCACCTAGAAACTTGCTGCCTTTCATCTCTTATTGCTTAATAAACTTGCCAGCAGACCTACTGCAACAGAATAATGAAGCTAAGCAATTGCAGTCAGCTCAGTAAATCTAGGAGCAGTGCCTGTTAAAAATAAATAGAATTAGATTTAAAAAACTCTCACCACTAATTGCAGAAATGTGGAGTATTATGAAAAGATCCCATCAGTTCAGCCAGAGTTCAAAAACCTCTCACTCTGCTGTTTCAGCTGCTTAAAGGAGAAGCAGTGTGAGAAAAGATGAGAGAAAGTACTTGCATAAATCTAGAAAAGGAGGAAGAGGAGATGTCAGGACATATCCACACACAGTGTGTGCCTTAGGGAGCTGCTGCAAGAACTGCAGACAGCATGGCCTTTGGCACGAGATGCTCAGGAAGGGAAAGAATGGTGCTCAGAAGCAGGTGCTTTGGCAGAATGCTGGGGAGAAGACAGCCCAGCACCTGACTCCTGAAGTTTCAAATTTGGTGAAATTTCAGCCAGTTGACATCAATAACCTGCAGTTTATGTTGCGTTAGTGCTGCAATCGGGTATTTTCCAGCATGAAGCACAAGGCAGATCTTCTTCCAAGTAAGGCACAGGGCAAGCACTGCGTGTGCAGGGACTCCTGGCACTGAGCAGCCACATGAGGGCAATTCAAGCCCAGATGTTCAGTCTGGAGGCACTGAAGGTATGGCCTTTTCCAACATTGCCTGTGTATGGAGCCTGTGGCAATCACATTTCCACCTCTGCGTGCACTGTTTGGGTCTGACTGACAGGCCCACAGATCTCACCTGCAAGATCACACACAGACATCTGTCAGGGCTCATGACACTGCCCCTTACATGCCGGGCAGCCTGAGACTGTTGCATGACTTAAAGAAATTTATTCAGTCTCCAGCAGGTGGTAGGAGAAAGCAAGAACCGTGGTCTTCCCCATGTCCAATTCCCTCCAACAATGAGGTCATTAGGGGAAAATGCCCAAATCACCCTAGGATTACCAACAAGTACAATGAATCTCTTCTGCCTCTACAACTTCCTGGATCTCCAGGATCCAGGGCCATCACAAACCTCCAGTAGTTGCTACCCCAAAGTACTTTCTCCACCTACCAAGACACTTGCAACTGGATCTAGACCTGTGTCTGACTTCCTGGGAGAAATTGCTGCTGCAGGTGTAAGCTGCTGCCCTGCCTTTCCACCAAGAAAAGCAATACATGTCCCAAATAGACAGAGAACAAGAAAAGGGAGCTCCATCTCCACAGTGCACTTCACAGTAAGTGCTATAATTTATAGCACATAAATACTGTACATACACCACTGCGTTTTGCAGACATTATCATCTCAAAGGGTAGGTAGGAGGTGGAAAAACAGCTTGTAACCACTGTAGCTTAGACAGCTGCTTTCTTTGCCACGTCAAATGCTGTTTAGGGAGGTAAAATAGGTCTACCCAGCAGTGCCTCTGCTTCTGCTAGGATACACTGCAGCTCTGTGTGGAGCTTCTGCTGAATAATTAGGTTCAAGGCAGAATCATGTAAACAGTCTTGTAGAGGCTTTCTGGGAGAAAGACAAAACCATTCCTAACTCCAAGCCCATTCCTTTCCCAGAAAGAAACTACACTGTCCTCATGCTGGGCTTTTGCACTACATCTAACAGTGACCCAACCACTGTGGCTGAAAATCTGTGGACAGGATTAATCTCCCACAATGCCAGGTATCACAGCTAATGGCATCTTTCAGCTGCATACAAGACTACTTTAAAAAGTATTTTCAACACCAAAAAAGTAGGTCCTAGTCTTTCTACCCCTCCTCCTTTCTTCCCCCAACCTGATCATTGGCCACATGTCCTCGTCCTCCCATGTCCTTGTGTCAGACCCTCCACAGAGCCAGTTCAGCTCACTAATCTGACAGAATATGCTTCTGTTATTCTATCCTGGGGGAAAACTTTTGGCCAAGTTTGGTTTTGTGCCAACTTAGTGAGTTAAATTGTCTCAGCAGGAGCTGACTAGAAAACCAAAATCAAAGCTGACACATAGTTCTACCACAAAAGATATATAAATGGAAAGTGAAAAAATTCAGGATCAGGAAGACACTGGATCAGCCAAACTGCACTACTGAACTACACCCTCCATTAAACATGGCACCATTAGACATCTCATTTTACACTTCTTTATATTAGACAAATAGATTATTTTTCTCCTAAAGTCCACAGGATATAAGAAACCATATTTTCACTGGTCTAGTTTATTCTAGTTGCTGGATATCTTGGCTCTACTGGCCAAAAGAATAGCTGTTTCTCATTTGTGCTTGGAGCTTGCCTTAAGGAAGTTTGGCAGGATGCAGCTATGACATCTGTAATGGTAACAGCATGGGAAAGGACTGCCAAGGTGATCCTGTTTTAGTGAGTGGAATCACACAGCACTTATGCAGCCTTAAAGAAGCCATAACATGACACAGGACTTTTAGCACACAGATAAATGGAGGAGACACAATGTCTGGTTCTGGAAGCTCCTGAGATCACCAGAAGCACAGCATAACAGTGAAGAGAATAGATCATTCTTTGCTCATCCTGTTCTTGTACAGGTGCTTGTGCTGGGACAGCATGATGTTGTCATAGATCTCTGCTCTGACCCACCAGGGCTGCTCTCAGGTCTGGCCCAGACCCTGCAGACACAACCCAACAGTGGCCAGTAGCCCTTCTTGGCTCCTTCCTTCTTCTCTCTGCTTTGAGCTCTCAGAGCAAGGAAAGCTTTGCTTTTCCCTTTAGGGATGTTAGGCCAGGAGTTTCCAACATTGATGGTTTCTCTGAGCAGCACAGAATTGCCATGGTTACAGCCTTATTTGTGGACTTGGGGAGAACAGCAGGATTCATGGAGCCGAACTCAAAAGCTCGCTTGTACATCAGAGAGATACAACTGGGGATGAGTCAACATCAGAAGGAAAATAAATTGCTTCTCCCACCACCCAAAATGCCAAAAGGGACAGTTAGGAAAAGCATCATTGCATCAGGGCTTGGAGAAAGGGGAGCTCAATCCCTTTCATTAAAAGGCTTAGGGAAATAACTAACCTTCATCCAAGTGAGTAGGCAGCTGCAACTCAGTGCCCTTTCTCCTCAAGGGCAAAGTTTAATTATTCTTTCACAAGTGCAAACTCCTTCAAGCAGTTCTCTTTACTCCTTACTTTGTTTCAGCCAGAAGTTGTGAGGTTCTAAATGCCCCACGTGTCTCGTGGAATCTCTGCTTGCAGCAGCACTGAAGCAGGCTGTGAGAGCAGTTCAAGGTAGAGCTCAGCCTGGAAGACACATCTCACCTGTGTCAGCTTCCCCCTCACAAGTGTGACATGACAGAGTCACAGCAAGCCCTGCAGGTGCAAGGTGCAGAAGCTGAGAAGGGCAGCTGTGTCCTGACTGCCCCTTGGGGTAGTGCTATCCCCCTTAAGAGCTCACTCCATTCATCCATGAGAGGTCACCACCCTCAGCCCAGGCCGGACACAGCCTGGACACAGCCTGAGGCCAGACTGTACATGTGCTCCCTCCCTCATACCTGCAGTACGAGCAGGTTCCATGAGGTCCTCAGTCATGGAACACCCTTGGTTTTGGTAGCAATTCCCACTGTGATTCACTTGGCCTGAAAAACAGCCAGACATGCATCCATACTCCAGCCGTACAGCACCGCCAAATCTCAGCACCAAACAGCAAAGCTTGTCCAATGGCACCATGCTGGAAAGCTGGCCACAACCTCGGGGACAGTGCAAATGTTGCTGTAGTGACATTGCAATTCATGGCCAGGCACAGACAGCACAAGAATGGGGCTGGTATTTGCCCTGTGGTGCTGTGAGTCAGGATACGACCCACAAGCTTCTGTATTTACAGGAAAACACCCTCCAACACCACAACACAAACACTGCATCACTCAAAGCCCTTAGAAAGCATCTAGAAAGCAACAGGAGCCCGCCACTGTCACTTCTAGAGGTCACTGTCCATGAACATGGAACTCCTTTTTCAGGCTTCTTCCAGCTCAAGATGATAAAAAGCAGGCTCGCTCCTCCCATTTTATTGGGCAGAGAAGCAGTCTGAGCATGCCGAAGAGCAAGGGAAGGGCCTTCCCTGGTGCAATATGCCTGAACTCTGCAGCTGTCCCTGTGTGACCAGCACTGCACCTTCTATCATATTCTGTGATTCCTTGAAACCTGCTTGACCCCACAGAGGCAGTAGCAGCATAACAACTTACAAGCTCAGAAAGAGGCTTCTGCTGGTGTGAATACCCATTCCCCAGGAAATCAATGTATTTACAGCCCCACTTTAAACTGCTGTAAGCACTATCACTAAAAACATATTTGCGTTATTATCACTGCACTGTGCAGTTAATTGCTATACAAATATTTGTGCTGCCCACATTCATCACAGGGGCTGCTGCTGCCGCCGGGTGAACTTACTCAAATCTGATGTGTTTTCCCAAGACTGAAAGTCTTAAAGGGGATGTCTCTATTTTAATGCTCTGAGAAACACTGATCCAAAATTCCTTTCTACTGAAGTGGATCCAGAGCAACAGGGGACCATTTGCTTCAGAGGAAAAGCATGATGGGGCAAGACTTCCCAGGCTATATTTTTGAACTAAGAAGTCAGGCTGAACTTACCTTTCCTCTTGTCAGCTCATTGTGATTTATTTAGATTTATCACCAGTCTTTCCTATTCCATTCTCTCTCTCTCTCCCCTTTCCTTTTTAATTAGGCCACTGAGGCCTTGTTTTTAGAAACCGTCTGGATCCCAACAGAAGCTTTTAAGTCTCAGACATCAAATGGCAGGCAGTTTACTGTAGTTAATTATGATAATTTTTGCTTAGTAGTAGCTTCCCTCTGAAGAGCCAAAACTACTTAGAAAAAGCCCCAGCCTCAGGCATGAATTTCTAAGAACATATTTTTTGTCATTCATTATTTTACAAAGTTAAGTAGCAGCAGAAAGTTAAAATCCAGAAGGGAAAAAGAGCTGACAAAAAGAATCAGTTTTTGGGGGCTATACACCATCACATGACACACAAGGAGACAATGTTTGCCTTTTGCAGGCATCAGGCACTGCTGTGCTGAGCTGTCTCCCATAGTGGCCCAGTCCTCTACCAGAGCTGTGTTCAGCTAGAAAGGTTGCTCTGAATTGCACAGAAGGACAGGCAGCCCTCTAGCCAGCCCCAGAGCAGAGAAGGCACAAAGGTATCCTGAAAATTCTCACCAACAGGAGCTGTGAGGCACGTTGTGTGTGGAGTGTAGGTAGCTGGCTGTCCCAGCAGCCAGTCCCACAGGGATGCTGTCCCCTTTGGATGCAGAGCATTGTGTGACCCACTGCAGGCCATCCCATGCAGCCACAGACCAGCAGGGTCATAGAAACAACAGAAAACTCCTTCCAAACACTTCTATAGGGAGATCACGTGCAGCAACAGGGCTTTTAAAATACCCTGACTAAAGCAGACCCTATCTCTTAGCATGGATTCAGCCTGTGGGTGAGAATATATTGCACGTTAAAAATTAAGATAACCATGGCACTCATAAAAATGATCCACTACAGAGAGGATGGAGTTGATTTATGCAGGGATGCAGGGTTCTTGCACAAGGAAAAGGGACACAAACCAAACAGTGAGGAATTAAGAGCTGCTTTACCAATGTCTTGACAAACCATCACCTCGCTGCCCGCAGATTACTCAGCCTTACATGGGCTACATACTTTGATTTCTGCACCTGCTTTTGCTGTTGTAAATTAAGAATATTAACCTCTATCTGTTTTCCAGGATTTCCTTCTAGATTCCCATAGGGGGAAAAAAAAACAACTTTTTTTTTTAAGAGAAGTTTGCCACCTGGAGAGGAAAGGAAAACAGAAGGAGAACTGACAGTTTGCCTTTGATTTCTATGGCTACAGAGCCTGGCCAGATAATCTGGGGCTTTAATACACAGATTCATTCTTTTATGAAGGGTCTGAAAAGGTGATGCCTTTATCAATTACCAAAATATGTAATCTTCAGGTCTGCTTTGCTACTGATGAGTTTGTTTCATCTTCAGACTCTTTTAGGCAGTTTAGCATTTCATCAGGGAATCTAGAAACCACTGGGAGCAGTTGAAGTCAAACTTTCAAGTATTTATATTTGATGGGTTCAGAGGTATGCACAAGAATGTAAAATACAAGTTCAGAGCTTCCTGCATAACCCATCTCAGCACTGGAGGAAAGGAGGAGGGGGAAATATATGTGTATTCTAATTTAATCAAAAACAAGTATCCAAGCAATCACTATGGTCCTTTCCAGAAGTTCTCATTCTGTGGATGCTGCAGCTGTTTGCCAAGTGGTTTGAACAGCTTAATCATTGTTTAGTGTAAAAGAAAGTAATTGATTTTTGAATTTACACTGAGACATTGCACAGCACTGAGAAGATTGCCTAGAGTTCCAAAAACATCTTTTAAAACAGTTTGCCTTTTTCAGCAAAGTAGATCTGGGTCTTTGCCTACTTTCAGACAATGAAATTGTGGCTCTCATCAAGCTTCTTTCTATGCAAACATGACTAGATTTCAGATCAAATGTATCTGGTGCTTTAGGTCAAACCTAATACATGAGAAAGTTAGATGGCCCCCGTGGTCCCTTCCAGCCCTATTCTGTACAGTTCTGGAATAAACACTGGCCTTGTTTGTCCTTTCACCACCCCTTCCTTGAATGCTACGATCAATCTAGAGGGTCACCAAGCAGTGGACAAGAATTTGGCATTGGGACTCAGAGCTCCCTCAAAGCCCTTCAGTGTCCAGGTGGTTTCACACCCTCCAGCCACACCAGGCCACCATTACAACTTGAGGGCTCATGCCAAGCACTAGAGGCTTTGGGACAATGGACAGGCTGGCGTGCTTTATGGGTTTGTGGCACTAAAGAGAAAAGGAGCAGTGGAGAAGATGCCAGCTGGCAGGGATAAAGCTGAAGAGTTCCATTTCCCAGGCCATGCAACTCCACTGCCCAAGCTGAGACCTTTTCTTTCAGCAGTCATGGGCTGTGCCATTTCCCTTCTGTGACAATTAGGGACACCAGCCAGCCCCTCCAAGAAAACATAAGGCAACTCCTGGAACAGTAGCAGTGGTAGGACCAGCTGAGGTAAACACCCATATCTCCATGGCAAACTGCAAACCCCCTCTAACTCCCAGGAGCAAAGCCCAAGGATCATTTGTTTATGATCTCTCATGCCTCACAGCCAGCTCTGCTTTCCCAGGACAGAGCCTGTCTCCTGTCACACTCCTTTACAACAGATTTTTGGAGTCTTAAACACCCCACTGCAGCCCCACCAAAGGGAAAAAAAAAAAAAAAAAAAAAAAGGAAGGCCAAACCTTACAGGTAAGTGCAACAATCAAAATTACAAGAAAAGTTTCACTTCATTAACTTTCACTGCATTATCCATGTGATGAATATGGGGTTACAACAAGGGAGCAGTGGGAAAACCTCAAATAGCCTAAAAGTCCCCCTTGGAGAAACCCACAGGGCTCAGTTATCCAGATATACTCACTTCTGTAAATTCATACAAGATGAGAGTAATTCCTGCAGCACCACTTCTCACATTACACTTCAAATCTTCCACTTCAGAATTAGAAGACTAGAGGAGATAAAAAAACGCCCACGTCATGCTAATACCTATCTCTTAAATAGATCAAGGTACTTTAAATAGAATAGCTCAAAGAGAGTGATAACGAGGTCCAGGCCTGTGCTAAACGTCAATGGAGAAATCTCAGCCCTGTGTAGAGATGCTTTTGCTCTGAGGTCAGTGTGCACACTGGGAATTTCAGTTCCCTCTCGCAGTTCTTGCTTCCCAAATTCTGCAGTGCACATTCAAGAGCAGCTGATGCAACATCTGACTGAAACTTTGTTCACCCTCCTCACAACCCGCCCCGCTGCTGCCTGTGGCTTTAAAAAGATGACACAATTTGGCCATTTTCTTCTGAGTTGTCATCAAAAATCCTCCTCTCTCATTAACATGCCACTGCCAGCCAGAGCATGGCTTTCTTCTCACTGATTAACCCAAACTAAAAGAACTGCCTCCTGTTTCCCACAGCTGAGACAAAACATAAGGCAAGTCAGGGGAAGACTTCCCTTTCTCTATCCTTTCAGCAATGCCATCACATTCTTTCTAAGTAAAGCATGCTCTTTGGGTCAAGGGGAAAGGATTTCCACGTGTCCCAGTGCATAACATGCTGGGGATATAAAGACAGAAGTAATATCACTATACTGGTGAAATCAGTGTTTTGTTGGAATGTGTTTGCCTGTCCCCACATCACACAGTTCTGCAAGGCCTTGGCAATGGACACCTAAAAGCCCCTGGGTTTGTGTGCAGCTGAAGTAATTTGTCCACAGAGCAGAGGAGAGCCCTCTTCTTCTGAAACAAAAAAAAAAAAAAAACAGAACAAGGGAAAAGGGTTTAAATGCATGGAAAAGTAAACCACTTACCTTATCTCTCCCTGCTCGGCATCTGTTCAATCCAAGCCTCCAACCCTCCCACACACATAAAAAGGAGTCACCTGTTCTTCTGTCCCTCAGCAGCCAAAATCTTGCCGGAAGATTGGCCTCAGCACAACTCGCTTGGACCAGCAGCAGCTAACAGCATCACACAACTCTGTCCCAGGAAATTGTCTGTGAGGGGAAACTATTAACTCATCAAACACAGTGAGCTATAGGCACCAATTTCACTGTCTGTTTTAGTATTGTTGCCTTTTCATCAGCCACCTCAGCTGCGTTTGGGGTCGGGCTCCCCCCACCCCACACACACCTTGGTAATAGTGTTGCTTTTATGGCCAGATCTGAATCATTGCTGTGTAGAGCAACCCCGGCAAGGGTTTGGTCAATTAAGAGCACTAACCTGATTCTGTGCTCTCCTTTGGCTTGTTGAGAACTTGAGTTCAGGAGGATTCCACTGCCAAGAAATCAATTACAGTGGTTACAGGAGATACAGAGGAGAAAGATGCAGGCAGTCACGCTGATTAAAAAGGTTCCCATCCCGTGGTTGTGTTTCCACCTGCCAGCTCTCCTGCCTGTGCCATAGTCCAAAAGTAAGATTCTTTTCACTTTTCCTTTGTCCAATTCATAGAAATTCAGCCTGAGGAGTTTCGAGCCTGTTTTGTGGCTGCATTTGCTCAGACTGTTGGACTTTCCATGTGGCAGAGCAGAGGGAGCTCAGGGGAGCCCTCCCATCAGGGCTGGGGCAGCCACATCACTCCCAAGGGCAGACACTGGGGTGAGGAGCATCTGTCAGCCACACAGTAAAGGAAAGGGAAAGCATTTCCTCATCCAGAGGGCACTTTAAACTGTCAGAACTTTTGGAAAATAGTCATTCATGCCCTGCTTGGGTTACTGGCTGCTGTGAAACCCATACTCTCTCCCCTGCCTGTGACTGTGGCACAAAGCCTCCCCGTGGCCACATCCCCATGGAGGCTGTGCATTCCCCACCTCCACCACCAGCAACTACCACCTGAGGACCCCTCTTATGCCACCTGGTGCCACACCCCAACTTCTGATTTCAGCCATGGGCCCAAGCAGGTTACAGAGCATCAGTAGGGTCTTCCCTTTGGGAACACCAGCTCTGTGCTACATGCCATCCCTCCAAGCACCATTGCAGAGGCCAGGCAAGCAGAGCAGCCAGTCCTTCTGCCTGCTCCCCTCAGCACTGCCTGCAGGGATCCCCCCTCTCATAGCTGGTTGCACCAGTTCTGGTGCAAGAGCAAGTCAGTTTTGGTCAAATCACTTGAACTTTCCATGTCTCCTTCAATGAGCTGTCAAATGAGGTTGATAATATCTCACTAAGTGACAGTAAGGCTTAGTTAATTATCTTAATGTACATGAAGATTTCTAGATATTTGTTATATGCACACACATAGGCAAACTGTGTACTTCATGAGTGCCAGCCCCTGATTGAGTACATCTCTAGCAACAGGCACGTGGTTAGCAAGTAGGAAAGTACCAGAAGTTATCTGTGGACAGATGGCAAAGCCTCCCCAGCCTCACAGGCACCTGTCCCGTATTTGTGAAGTGCCCTGTCCATTTCTAATCACTGCCCAGCCTACAAGCAAGAGCTTCATGTATCAAAGCAGCAAGATGAGCTCCTGCATAATCAAAACTAACCAATTATGTTGTACAACAGCTTATTCATTTTGATATGCGTAACTAAATAATTATTGCAGGTGTATGCAGAAGAGTGTCTAGCTTAATAGGCTCCCTGTTCTGTTTGTTTTTGACCAGAACGATTGCCTATGAAGAAAAATCAGAGAGCTTTAGGCAGTTGTTATTGTTAAAAAACACAGTTTGTGAGGAGAAAGGATTTTGCAGTGGCAAAAAGAAGTCTCATTTGAATAACAAAACAATTTTTGTTGATTTCATTGTTGTTTATGAGCTATTTAAGCCCAGGGGTAGGAAGGAAAGGGGAAATAAGAGGAATTTACTGACAAACATGTTTTAAACAGTGCGAATGATAAAAATCTCATTTTGAGTTTGAGCAGTGAGTAGCACATCATACAGTTTCTAGGAAGGAAATTTAAAAGAACTTAATGAGACATGAAAATATTGTAAAAAGTGGTATGTATTTTTCAAAATAAACACAACATTTCCTCCCCTTTGAGCTCTTACGTCTTTTAATTTATTCATCCAAACTTGCCATCATCACTGTTATAAAGGTTTGGAAAGCAAGATGGCATTTAGCTTCCTCCCTTCAAGTCACAGCGAGCACTTTCCAGGGCAGAGCTGGAAGCAGGTGAGAGACCCCTGTGAGCCCAGCAAAGCCCATTCCCTCCTGCTCACATGGCCTGGAGAGGGTGGGAGTTGTGCTCTGCAGCCCACAAACAAACGGAGAGAGAGGAACCTGCTGGAACAAGCAGTCAGGTTGGAGAAGCACTCAAGGAAAGGAGGCAGCAGTGCCTGCAGAGTAGAGACCTCTGTGAGTAGGACACCAGTACTGTAACTAAGGCATCTGGGAATAAATAAGACTCAGGCACTGTTCACACATCTCAGATCAGTTTTTTGCGCTACCATGAATCTGTTGCTTAAAATCTGTTCTGGTTCAACCATTGCATTTTACCTCACTGTAAGAGTTCACTTAAGTAATTTTTACTCACTCTATGTGAAATACCTTTGAGACCAGTTCAATTTCTACCTTTTGGCTACATATAAAACATCTGCAGTTTAACAGCACAACATTCAAAGCAGGAAACAAGCTGGGCACCTAAAGGTCACAGGTCTAACTCCAGAGCAACTCCTCATACACAAGCAAGGAAGAGACCAGTGTCACCCCCATCACCTGTACACGCAGCCAGCCATGGATGTAAACGGGGAAAAAGCACAAGGCAAAACACCACAGGTATTGTGGCATTTTACATGGAAATGTGTGCACACAGAGGTCTTTGAATTTCAAAAGTTTCTCACAGTTTTAGACAAATAAATGCCCCTTTTCTGCTCTGAGGAGTTAGTCATGCTTGCTTTTATGTTGTGGGCTTTTTCTGGTTTTGGGGTTTTGGGTTTTTTTTAACTAATAAAATTACTTATTGAGATATTTCACAAGATATGTTCTCAACACTTAAATTACGAAGACCTATCATCCTTGACAGGCATATTCAACATGTTTTGATATAAAAATTAAAGAAAAAAAGGAAAATAATTCTTCATATAGGAAGGGGAAAACGTATTTCAGATAATTGCTTCACAAGTGATGACTTGTTATAAATGGATCAGTGCTTTCCTGCAAAGAAATACCCAAAGATATTCCTAATTAGCAGTAAGCTAATTACCACAAAGCCTCCCGTGTTCAGCAGTGACATGCTAAATCACCCCCGCTTGCAGTTTCTAGAGCTTCACAAAAGCCAGAAGTGGGAAGAAGGAGCCGTGAGAGGAGTCACCGCCCGCTCTCCTGGGAACAGCAGCTCCCACTGCTCTGAGCAGCACAGCCTGGCACCCTCACTCCCTTCCCAGCCTTCCCTCCAGGCCAGCTCCATCCCTTCACCCTCACTGTCTGTGCCCACCACTGCTCCTTTCTCACACCTATCCACCATTGTTTCCCCTGTCCTGCTTTGATTTGCTGTAAGCCTGGGTATTCCAACAGCACAGGGTAGCCAGAGCCTTTCTTTAAAAGTTTTCCAGCCAGCCCATCAAGTGAGGCTCAAGCTGCCCACAATGAGACGAGGGCATTGCTTCTTGCACACAAGTAGGTGTTTTACCCAGGGGAAAATAAGAAACAGAGTACTTAGTGTGCCATATTTGAAAGTTGTTTTGAGTTGGCTGTTTGGTTTTTTCCCTAAAGAAGTTCCCAAAGAAGCAAGCAAACAAAAATAAAGCGATTTTCTTTCCATTTTCAAACACTGAGGTATTTCAAGATGTCCCCATTAAACTCTATCCTAATCTCCACAACCTGCAAGAGAGAAAATGGGGTGATGAAAAAGACAGGAAATGAACCTGAAAAAGTTGTAAAAGTCAAAATGTTTTCATTTCAACATTTACAATGCTTTTTTTTTTTTTTTTTAGATAAAAACAAACTGGATTTAACTTTGTTAAAAACCGGCAGGAAATTTCAGTGGAGACAAAAGCTGCATCATTGCTGTTTGTCTGCTCAAGCTCAGGTTCAGCATTTCTCCTTCTTGCCATCTTTGGCTCTTGGGTCACTCAGCTCGGGGGTATGCAGACAAAGCATCTGGCTATGCAGAGGTCTCCTGACTCGACTCTCCCATATGAAGCAGGATTGTCAGAAGGTTCCCCAAATCAGAGGTCTTCTGGGGAGTCCCAGGTTCTCCAGATCAGCAGTGCATGGCACTAACAATGGCTCTGGCCCAGCTGCCTGGAGCTGCAGCACCACGAGCCCCCAGTTCTCACAGGAGTGCTGCGGGGCCTGGCCCCGTGCAGTGCTTGGGGCTGCTGTGGGGATGGCAGCTGCAGAGTGAGCTGCCCCAGAGGCTGATTCACAGAAAGAGCTTAATTTAGCCTCTCTGAATCACCCTGCAGAGGAGAGGGCTGCTCCCAGACTACAAAAGGAACTGGAAAGATTAGCAGAAAGTTTTCCTCTGTGAATCCTCATCCCCAGTGTCTCACAGTCTGCTTCAGGGCTTAACCCACACGGCCCAAATCTTAAACTGTCACTGCAAGCCCCATCACACAAACAGAACAAAAATAGCTGGGACAGAGCAGAGAGTAGCAGGAACCACTTTTGCTTGTGCTCCCAGATAAAACATCATCAAAATTCAGCCCCAAAAGCCACCTATGTTCCCTGCCTGTGGACCAGGCTGAGCCCAGGGCTCCATTTGAAGCTCAAGGACAAGCTCGGCCATGACCCAGACAAGCAGCAGCACTGAGGCTTCCAGAGGCAGGGAGTGACCCCACAGCCTTCCAGTTAGCCCTGTAACCTCCTAAAAATCCACACAAAGTCATGGATCACTTGTCTTGCTGCTTTACCAAAAGGATCTTGAGCAATTATTAAATCATGGAGACAAGCTGAGAAGGGAGAAAAATGTTCCCAGACTCCAGCTCTCAGAACAGCTTCACATGTCCAAAACATCTCCCTGCCAAAGGGAAAAGGCTTGATAAGGGTGTTAATAGCTGGGACAGGGACTCAGGAGAACTCTCTGTGTTTTTGTTTTATTTCCTGGAAATTTGCTAAGGGCTTCTCTTGGGCTGATAAACGTCAAGGACAGGGTCTACATGCTCACACTGTGGGCCAGTCTGCCTGCACCCCACCTTGTTTGCATCCTCCTTCACAACCTTTCAAGCTTGGCACTTTTGAAAAAAGTGGTGAAGGAAATCTGCTCTCTGGCCATGCCAGAGCCACACAGTTGTGGCTGCAGATATCCCTGCCTCACAAATCTTGTGCTCATCTACAACAGACACATCCAGAGGGAAAGGGCTTTGCTCCTTAGGGATGGGCAGGTCAGTCCTCTCAATCCCTCTGCATTTCTCTGGGCCAAGAAAACACCACGAGGCTGCTCAAGGCTGATGTGGGGAACACAGCCTTATCCTCTGCCCAGGGGAGAACAAGGAGAAACACAGCATCTACTGCCAGTGCTACACTGGGAGCCAGAATTCCCCATCCATGACAGCATTCACCCACTTGTAGCACCAGGTAGGATCAGGGCTCTGATGTGAATGAAAGCACAAGACAGACTCTGACACCACATTGTCTCCATCAGGGTAAGTCCAGGTTTTATTGATCTCAGATGCATTTGTGGGGACTGATGGACAGCTGCAAATCCAAGCCCAGAAGTTAAGTTTTTGGGGTCCCCCCTCCATGCTTTGTGTCTGTGTGTGGTCTTTGTTGTGTCACACTGAGAAACAATGGGCAGCTGTTGCCATCACGAAAATGCCACTGAACTAAACAAATTTCATTCAGAATCTGTGCCACAGGCTCCACCACATGACCTGAAACAATCCCATGCATCAAATCCCATTGTTTTTACCAGCTTTACTTCTTGCAAATGATTAGAAGTGCAAAGCAATCTGAAAAAGTGAATGTTTTGCAGATCAGACACTGCTCGCTGAAGAACGTTACAGCTCCTAAATTATTAATATTAAAAAATGAGGTGTCCCAGAGCTGCTCATATCTGGATGAGAGAGAGTAGGAGGGGGGTGAGAAGAAAGCATTGTGCTATTACAGGTTATTTTTATCTAATGTTTCTATGCTTCTGTCATTAGCTAATTGATGACACAGGCTGTTTAATATTATGTCTGCCTTTGGTATTTATAGCTCACCAATTACTGTAGTTTCTAGGTGCTACTAACAAGCTGCTCTCAGATGAATTTGGATGCTCCTGAGTGAATTCTTTGGCACAAGGAAGTGAAATTCCCTTGAAGTCAGATGCTTCATACTAGCCAAGGGTTTATTGACCAGCCCACTTAATCATGCATGGTGATGCTGGATCCCAGTTCATTGCATAGTGCAACAGCAGCCACCCCCAGGCACCTTCAACATTTCTCCTACACTTGTCATCAGAGGTGTCTGAGACAATTCTGCAGTGAGACACCTCTGGGTATCATCATTTCCTGAGTAGACCCTGGAGCACTCAAACCAACTTTCAGATACAATACAATATCCCTGAGAGAGGGAGAGAAGAGGAGCCAATTTCCAGGCAGATTTCCAAGTTAAATACCTCCCAAATATCAATGAGATCCTTTTAGTGGAATTCACAGCACCGAGCCATGGCATCATAAGCTGTGTGAGGTTTTGCACTTGTGGCGGATGTCTCTGACCTTTGGGCAGTGCTGCTGAGAGAGGAGTGGTACTATGCCCACTCAGAGCAACATCTGAATGTCAAAACTGCTCTCAACTCTGACAGACAGACAGCAAGCAGCTCAGTTCGACCTTTGTCCAGAACCTATCATTGCTACAGTACATTAGCAGGGAAAAAAAATGTGTCTCAGACATATTATCTTCTCTTTCTACCACCTACCCTACAGCTTCCATCTGGTGATGACACATTCATGGCCCCAAGGACACCATGTTCACAAAGAGCTTCCTGTTTGAGATGCAGGGCCCTTGGGCTGTGAGCCATCAGCAGGTCCTGTTGGTTTGTGGGACTCAGTAGAACAAAGATTTAACAATTCAAGACCCATCAGGAACAAATCCCAGACAAGAGCCTACCTTCTTCCAAGTACTACAGGTGGCATGCACAGGAGCACTTACCTGCAGTAAAATGGCAATTTTCTGTAACTGTAAACAATGTCGGTGCCTATGTATTTCATTCCTGCCTTTACTGAGTAAATCTGAGAAATAATGAAACCTGTAGAGAACATTTGAACTTTTATTGTACTGGGTAAAATCTATATAACATTAACAAATCAAAAAGCATTACTTCCCAAATAACAAAATGCCAGGCCATTTACATTAGCCATGCTCAGATTCCTGCAGTGATTGGTGTGTAATTGTCCATCAGCAAGGAACAATCTCTCAAAATTAGTGCTTGTCACAGAGCTCCAGACTGCCTAGAGCTGCACTTATCAGGGCTTATAGCTGCACAGAAATCTGCTTTTAGCCCCAAATGAAAGAACAGCCTTTCCGGTGCATTCCCTGTGGAGCTGCTCCCTGCCTCCTTTTCATTCCTCTTTCATGAGGGAAAGTAGTTTGGCCTTAAAAAAACAATAAAAATAAAAAAATCTTTCTTTCATAGACCTGACACGTTATGAAACAGCTTCACGTGACCCACAGATTGCTGTGCCCACAAGAGCCATGGGGACTCCAGGAATTTGTGTATCTCACTGCAGCATTACATCACAGTACAATGCTGCAGACACTAGGGAAGAGACAAGTCATGAGACAGCACTGAGGCTCAGTGGCAGCTGAAGGGGACATTCCCTTCCCACCACCAAGCCAGTTCCTCAAGGCACCCAGTGTCACAAAGCTTGGTCCGGCCAGGACATCCCTCATCAGAAGCAAACACTCCACCACCAAGGCATTAGCTGCTCCTACTCCTTTCTCCCTCTTCTAGCCAGAAATTTTGTCATGGAGCTGAGAGCACCTTGCAGTTGCAAGTTTTGTTAAAATAAGCACTTGAGGAGTTTCAGTTTCAACAAGCTGACATTCTGCCAAAATGCATTTATTTTAAAAACTCCCAACCAGCTGTGATAGCATTCAAAGTTTCTTTGAATTTTCTTTTCCATTCATAGACTCTTGGTATTTTTAAGTTAGAAAGTGACTGAGAGAAGTTTATATGCCTCCAACATTGCTTCCTTTAGTGGCAGCACCCCAACAGGAAAAACAATAGCCTTAATTTTAAAAGGGAAGGGGAAAGACTGCAGAAACATCAATGGAGAAGATTAGGTGGACTGGTGAGAAAAAGAGCACAATTAGTTCCTGTCAACACCCAAATGATTTCTCTGGGATCTTCCAGCTAAGGCAGAGATGGAGCAAGTGCCAGTCTGTGGAGAAAGTAACTTGGTCCTTCTTCATACTCTAGCACATAGCACACAGCCAGCGGCAGAGCCGCCTCTCCACAGTTTTCCCACTTCTGAGGTTGCTGTTTCATGCCTTGTTTTCCCTGGCTCTCATTCCCCTTTAAGCTTTCCCGGTCTCTAAGAGCACACAAACATTTGTGGGGCTCTTCAGAAGCTTACAAGCCTCCCACAAGCACCCAGAATAAACTAATCTCTAGCAATTAGATGGAGGCATTTTGCTGCTTTCAGTTGGTTGCAGAAGGAAGCAGAGGAGTGGCTCTGCTTTCTCTCTGTACTCGTATCACAGGAACAGCAATTATCAGCAGAGGAATTGGCACAATAGACCAAAACAGGAGCCTGAGTAGCCTCTACCCAGACAGACTTTTCAGGTGGAGCAAATCAAAGTAAAGGGCGAGGTCCTGGAGAAGTTATTTGCTTTAACAGCTCAGTCTTAATCTGTCAAGAGCTCCCCTCCACGGCGCATAAGAGAATAAAGGCAGAAGCAGCCGGGACCCTCTCGGAGCGTGCTCTCCTCCCAGCAGGGCACAGAAGGTCGCAGTCCTCGGTGCGCTGAGGGCTGAGCCCCGGGCAAGGAGCTGAGAGCGCGTCCCCGGCACTGCACGGCAACGGGGAGCGGCCTCTGACCCTGAGAGCGAAGGGAGAGCAGCTGCTGCACAGGAGACAGCTCTTTTCTTTCCCAGCACGCAGCCCTTCTCAGCCACTCCTCGGCTGCCATGATCGCAGCACTCAGGCTGCCCGTGATGAGCCCTGCCCCATCTTTAACACCAAAAGGAGCACCACAGGCACTCACCCTGCTGGAGCAGAGGGATCAGCACCTGCCCTGAGCCTGGAGACAGGCGGATCTGCTGTGGCATCAGTCCCCTCTGCTTGTGCACGGCGTCACCAGAGGGGGAAAAAAGCCTGGAGCATCTGGGGACAGCACAATTATGCCTGAGTGTCTCTCACTCCTGCTGCAGCCCTGGGTTTCAGGGTGCTCCTGCAACCTTCCATGAGCCATTCTCCAGGATGTGCCATCTCCACAGCAGCCACAGCAAGGGACTGAGCATCTCCTGAGCTGCAACCTTTTTACCATGATGGGAGAAGAAAGATCCTGCCATGGCTGCTGTGGCCAGTTCACCCAACCTGTGCACAGCAGCCTCAGGATAAAGCTCATAATCTTCCTGGGCTCAGGGTGCTTTGTTTAGAAAGCACTATCCATCACCCCTATCCAAATCATGCTTCCAAGTGGACATGCAGGGCAGGACATGAAAAAGGACACCCCAGCTGCACCAAATCAGGAGAAGAAGAAAACAGAACAGAGCACTACAGGTTTTACTTCAGTCTGATAGGGGCTAAATATTCCCCTTGAGCTGAATCAGACATTTGGAAGAGCTGAGCAGTGATGTGCTGACACACCTTGGCACTGTTTGTTAGAGGATGGATGGAGGACAGCTCCCCCACGGGTGGTACAAGGCTGCTCCCCACCATTTGCCCCAGCTCCTGGACATTTTCTGACTCAGACAGGACACTGGGCAGGATGTTCTCCCCTTACACTACAACTCCCTCATTCCCTGCTCTTTGGCCAGCACCCTTCTGCTCTGGAGTTCACACCAGTGCACATCTGCAGAGAGGAGCTGACACCAGCACCAGCATCCTGCCCTGCCTGCAGTTCCTTTGCTCTACATTTTGCACAGCCCAGACAGCCCAATACAGCAACTGGAACCTGAGCTAGATAAACGGCCAAGCTATTTCTCAGGATTAATCATCCTTAGATATGTTGCATGAGACTGCCACAGCCTCCACGGTTGGTGAGGTATTTGCTGTCTCAACTCATTGGGAGTCAGGAAAATGAAGCAGCTGTGTGAGGTATCCCATTACTTAGACAGTTTGTACTGAACCTGAAGTACCTCACAGGGAGACAGCCAAGAATTCATCCTTCTGTTTTAATAGTCCTGCCCCTCATCATAGTGTAGGAGTCTGAAAAATTACAACAAAAATCCTCTACAAAGACAGTGAAAGTGTCCATTACTGCCCTTTGCAAATTCACTGTTTCCAATGGAGAAGCCCTCAATACACTCATAATTTTTCCTTTTTAGTGTGACCTTTAGCTATAAAACAGGTTTTGCCCAGGGTTATGTCAGCAGCACGTCCAATTCCTTGCACAGATATTCCAGTCAAGGGATGCACAGGGTTGGGGCAGAGGCAGAGGAGGTTAACTCTGCTAAATTCATCACACCAGAGAAGCTGAAGGAGACAGGACTGAGACAGACAAAGCTCTAAGGATATTCAGTGCAGTGCCTGGATGTTCATCTTGGTTATCAGAGGGGAGAGCCAGCAAAGCTGCAGGATTGCAGTTCTTGGAAGAGGACAGCTCCTTCCCTGCACTGGGGCTCTCTGGGGATGCTGGAGCAGCAGGAATCCGAAACTGGAGATGCCAAACTGAGTGCAATCACTCAAACTTTTCTAATTTACCTCAGTGCAGTTTGCCCCACCCCGAGGTATTGAGCTTGGAAGGGGAGAGCAGGCCAGAGAGGTGCCTGCACTTTTGATTTCCAAACCAAAGAGGTTTCATGCAAACTTCAAACAAACACATCATCTTCACATCCACCAGCCTGCATTTCATCCACCAGTAGGAAATAAAAAGTAGTAAAATAACTTTCAACTTGAGAGAGGCTTCCAGAAACCTCCCAAGAAACAACTCCAGTAGGGATGGACCTCCAAGCCCACCCCTGGCCAGGGGCACCTGACCAAAGGAAATCCTTAAGAGCTGGTGCACAGCCAGCCCCCAGCCACAGGGCTGAGACCTTGCAAAGGCCAGCGAAATTCAGCCCCTCACAGCAGTACTCTGTGGTCACACTACAGTCACACTACCATCTCTCCAGTCACACTACAAAGGCACAAAGCCACCTTCCTACTGCTTAAACACCTCTTCATCACATCTCTCTCCCTGCTGCTCCTCCCTGCTCTCTTACCCCCTGCCCTCTCCTCCCCCACCTCACACCATCTCGTTTTCTCTCTTCCCCTCAAACCTGCAGCTTCCACACAATATATTTTGGTGTATATTAAGGATAAAAGAACCAGAAAACAAGACTGTGAGTCCTGCTCCAAAAGGAAGAATTAAAACCAGTCTCCCTACCCTTACAGTGAGAGCAGAGGGGTGCATGCAGCCACAACAACTTACAGTGCATGAAAGTACAATTACTTTATTGGCTAAAAATCTGTGTTTACTTTTAGCACAGATGATAACTGCTGCCAGCCACATTTACTTCCCCACAAATCAGATGTTAATGACAATGCAGCAGCTCAGCCCACCAAAACATTTGTTGGGGTGGTGTCTGCATGGGAGGCAGCAGAAGACAATAGAGGAGGAGGTGGGGGCCCAAGCCCAGGGCCCCTCTGTACATGCAGAGTTGGTCCTGCAGCTCTGGCTCCTGCTGCAGGCCCTGGCATTCTGTTGCTGCTCCTCCATGCTCCCACAGCTCTGCCCTTCCCCTCTCTTTCACTAAACCCTCCACATCTGGGCCTGAGCCACCCTTACAGCCACCCACACAGCCCATTGGGATCTGTCTTGGTAGGCAGGATCCAAATACTTTTGCCATCTGCTTTAAAACTGGTGCCAGGCTAAGCTTGTGTCAAGCACCCAAATCCAGGCTGGAAGATCGCAGCCCCTACAGGCTGATGCAGTTACCCCTGTATGCTGCATATTCCAGGGAATCTTGGCAGCAGACAATGTGAGGCATCCTGTCTTTTAAATATGTGCTGTGCATGGGTTCATCACCAACACAATTATCTTCTAAGTATTTATGTCATTTGCTACAGTTCTCCTCAATAAATCAGACTGCAGCATCAACATCAAACCATAAGGGAAGATCGTTTTATACAGTAAAGCAGTGCTTTAAAATTGCTTATGACTGCTGTATTAAAAAAAATAATAAAAATAAAAACTACTCATAGTTTCAAAACAGTGATGACTTTGCCTTTAAAAATGATTTAGATATTAAAGAAAAATAGTAGCCCGAGATGGGATAATTGCAAAAATGCAACAAAATAAAATAAAAATTAGGAAGAAGATGGGAAAATACATCTTCAGCTCTATAAATCAGAGCTTTCCCATGCTGAACACATAGCAGTGCTGAGGAGCAGCATGTTGGCATAGCTGAGCTGTTTTCCTTGCGTTCCTAACACACTTTTGGTTAAATTAAGAAAAGTGACATTCAGAGTAAATGTGTGTTGTGCCCCTGCCCGGGCAGTCAGGGAGAAGAAATCCTGTCAGCAGCAACATGGTGCAGTCATTTCTCACCCGAGAGTAATGTGGTCCTGGGTGCCTTGAAGTGTTCTGTTGTCATCACTGATCCCCAGGCAAGAATCAGGGAAATATGCACTCCAGAACTAGGGAAGAGCCTGTCCTGACATAGCAGCTCTCATGTGAGAGAGTTTAGGACTCACTAGTGTCTTTTCCCTAATTATAAAAAAGTGATGCTGTTCACTTCAAGAATCAACTCCTCTGTTATTTCCCATACCATAATATCTGTCTACATGTAGTGCCATTTTCAATGAAGGATGGAGAGAGGACACTCTAGGAGAGGATTACAGCATTTGTGTAACAGTAATAAAGACAAGTGGTGCAAAAAAGCAAACTGAATCCTATCTGCAGGGGCCTCCAAAGCAGCGAATCTGTCCCAAAATGACAGAGCAGATCCAGGAGGATGCTCCAGTATTCAAAGTCCCATCACCCACACAGCTCCTTTACAGGAGCAGAGAGGCCTCCTGGCACAGATGAGTAAGGACAACTCAGCAAAGGGCCATGTGGGATGGAGGTGCTGTCCACAGAAATCCTGTGAGCCAGAGCCCTCAGCAGCACCTGGTGCTCACACAGAGAAGGGCAAGGATCCTCTTCTCGTCCAACTCTAAAAGCAGAGTCTTTAGAGCTCATCTGGGCACTTCAGACTTGCTTGAGCCCAGGGAAAGTCTGTCCTGGTGGCTCAGTCACTGCTCATGATCCTTTCTTCATAGCACATGCTCTCCTAAGCACCATTTTAAATCTTTGCAGCTATGAGGTCCTTGCAAATCAGGCTGCTCTTAGCTCAACATTTGGCCACCCCAGCACAAAAGAAAGATGCTCCAATGCTCCACACTTCACTAACCCTGCTGTGCACCTCATAACCCCATCTCCTTCTCTCCCAGCAAAGATCCCTGCTTAATTTTCCCATGCAGAATGCAATCCTCACACTCTCACATCGCACTATAAATAAGGAACACAGTTCTGTACTGGAAACACTCTTCACCAATTTGTCAGGCAGTGGCGTCTTGCACCAAACCTTTATTAAAAGTCCCATAAAAGCTCTGACAAGAAAAGCAGAGGGGGCTAAGCAGTGATGGGAAGACTCTGGCAGTGCCTGAGCAGGGTTGCAGGCTCTGTGCTTGCAGGCATCAGCTCAAGCCACGTGAAGCATTCTGTAACATCCTGCTGCCAACACTGCCATCAAATTCAGCTATTGCACAGGTACAGGCGTAGATATCCCTACCTAAGGGTGGCTTTACCAAGTAAAGCTTTACATAAGCTTGGGGATAAATCAGGAACAATCATACTGCACCAGGTGCCCACCCAACAATGGCAATAGCCTTCAGCAAGCAAAGGTCAGCCCTCGTGGTTCCAGCTGAGCTGCTCAGGACCTGGTGTAATGGTGACCAGGGCATCCATCACAGGCAGAACCCTTCCAGCACCACCACAAGTGGCTCCAGAAAGGAGCAGGAGCAGCCAAGAGCACCCCAGGAGACCACAGCAGAACCCCACAGACCAAGGCAGAGCTGACCCTGGCTCCACACAGCTCACACACACAAGGCTGGATAAACAACAGGCACCAGGCTGTGTCACAGGCACAATCCTGCCTCCTCTCCAGCAGACCTGGACAAGCAGTAAGGAAGCAGAGGAGCAGAGCCCTTTACAAAAACCCAAAGCTGCTGCACTACAGAAGCATGAAGAGGGGAGGGGAGAGGAGGGTGCTGTTACAGCAGCATTCAGAGGAAGAGTTTGTGAATTTCCCAGAAAGGAGACTTGGGGATCTGGGGCAAAGAAAGATGTTAAGATTATGCATATGTTCCTCTTGTGTCTCCCAGGAGTCCCTAGCTCTGCATCCCAAATTATTCCAGTTCCTCATTAGTCTCTCTCTATCCCCTGCTCACCCAGGAAGCCAAAATGTCATCCAGTTGTCAAAGCTACCACATATCACAGTGCAAAAATGTTTGCTCCCTCATGCTCAGTCTCTGTGCCAGGAGGACTCACTGCACCTTTCTTTCTCATTCCTTATTTTAATTTCCCCAACTGACACTATTTAGAGGAGGGATTTAGAGGGTTGCTTCTGCACAGCCTGGCTCCATGCGTTCCCTCCACCTCTCAGCACCTGGAAACACACTGGGCCTTTAGAAAAACTCTCTACAAAACCCTAGAAACTTCTCCCACACGGTGCTCACCATCCAAGGAAACAGGCATGGCTTGGAGAACAACATCCTAAACTCACCAAGAAATAATTCAAACCCTTCAGTACAGAGGTTTGGCCCTGGGTCAGCGCAAACTCTGGGTTGTCTTTTAGTGCTTCTGTGGAGCAGGACATGACCAGCATGCACCCACCCACCCCAGAGATCTTCCCATCACACGGGAGCAGGGCAGCTTCACACCCATTGCAGCAAGGGACACCCTTGCCCAATATCCCCAGGTAGCAGAGCTCACTTGGCCCAGAGGAAGCACCAGCTATAAGGAAGGAGCAGCAGAGTTGCCAAAGGCAGTCATAAGACAGACAGCCCAGACCCCTCTGGCAGACACACCAGCCTGGAAGCAAGTCCTTGCAGAGGAGAGGCAGCTTCTGCCACCCCTAAACTCTGCAAGCAAAGCAGGAAAGCCCAGGAAGGTGGGGCCAAAGGGGCTTTGGCAACTGATCTGCACAATAAATTAGGTTTAAAGGAGGGAGGGTTTAAAGCAGGGAGGTGGCATAGAAGGGCCACAATTGCACCACAGTGACTGATGCACAGCCCTGAGCTGTGGTTGCAATCCCGTGATCCAGACAGCTCCATTCATCACCACTGCACTCACTAAACTCTGCTCTAGTTCTGGAAGCAGTTTGCCTGGAAAATGGCTCGTGTTTCTAGAATTTCCAGGTCTTTTACTTTTTGGTTTCTTCTCTCTCCCTTTTTTTTTTTTCTTTAAATAAGCAATAAACTTATCAAAGCCTTGATGTTTTCTTATGGCCCCAGCCCTTCTCACCTTCCATGATGCCCTTCTCCCCAAGGGTCATTCAGTCTGTCCCACTCTAAAAATAATTCTAGAGAAATTACAGAGGAGTTGTACTCCATCTGTCTCTAAAAAATGGGGTTTTTGCTCATATTGTTTGCCAGTGACACTCCATCGCCACAATTACCACTGCTATTTTATCTCTCTCTGCCTGTAATGCTGATGAGAGAGAGCAGCAAACAGTGCTGGGTTTTAAGCTGAATAAGTCACTTAAATACATTTATACCCCCAGATCACAACATAAAGCATAAATCTAACCATCTATCATGCACTCACTTGATGTGAATGCTCACCATGATATCAGGCAAAGCAATCACAAGAAAAGCACAGGATGATTTGAGCTGCAGCTGCCTGCAAGAATTTGACAAGGGTATTAGATGAAAAAAATTCAAAAAAAGGGATGAAGCATCTCACCTAGACGTGGCATTTCCTGGGCTGATTCCAGAGGGAAAGCAGGGACTTGAAAAACTTCTTGGTAGATTTGCAGCTATGCTTGTAATGTTCTAATCCTGCAAGGGATTGCCCAAGGCTCGGCGTTGAAACTGGGTTCTTTTCTTGACAAATCAAAGAGAAAAATGCCCAGAGCCAGGATCCTTGGTATGGGGGAACTGGCTCAGGTTCTGCCTGGAAACATCTCCCAGCTGCCCTCCCAAGCTTCACGCCACTGCCCTGTCTGTGCATCAGGGCTGGGGGGACCTGTCCTCATCACTGCAGGACCAGAAGATGGGAGATAATTGGGATGATGATTGGATCCTGCACACCTGAAACACTTCTCCGAGGGACTCTGCCATAGGGAAGAAATACCCTGTGCTTCCAGCTGCCTGTCCAAAATGTAATGCAGTGTCTGAGTAGGGTTGATTTGATGTGGTTGGTGTTGGCCCCTCTCCTTGTAGTCTTCATCTGGACTGTGCTAGAGAAAGGTGAAATACTGTTACAGACCTCACCATGTCTGATCCTAAGCAAAAGCCTTTCTCCCAGCAGGCAATTAACACACCACCTTTATTCCAAATTCCCTTCTCCCTCAGCTTGAGTCCAACACAAAAACAAGGAAGATGTGAGCCATGGTGTGAAAGCCTTGTTGCCTCTCTCTTGCTTGCAGGTGCTCAGAGAGAAGAGGGATGAAGGTACCACACAGTCAAGTTGGAGACAACACTTCAGCCTCTCGTCCATCCTGAGGATCTCTGCTCCCAACACTTGTCTGCTCCCTGAGCAATGTTCTGCCTGCAGCACATCACTGTAGGGACTGTGCTTTAAATGTAGGCATTTCCTCATGGAAGCATTGTGCAGCAATCCCAGTCTTACTGCTTTTCCTGACTCAAATAAAAGCCACCAAAGGGTTGATTTTTTCCCCCCTAGGATTGCTGACTGCTGGCTGTCCTACCAGGCATCTGCCAAGGCAGTTTCCCAAGGCTGCCCTGTACTATCCCACCCCTAGGAGAAGACTTTCCCCACACTCCACTCCATGGTAGGCTTAAGGAAACTCCACTGGCTTCTCAGCAAAGCTGGCCTGTCCTGGTGAGCTGGGGAAGAGGGCAGGAGAGGGGCACTGCAAAGTGGCCCAGCAGCCCTGCCCAGTTCACCTGGGAGAATTTGTCCATGCATGCACCAGGCTGGGGCCAGAGGTGACACGAGGGAACTGGGCAGATTACAATGTCACCAGAGTAGGAGAAAGCTGTTTAATCTGATATCAGGAGGCAGGATTATATCACAGACCCCAATGCTCCTTTGCACTGTGCTCAGGTGAATTTCAGCGGAATCTATGACATGAAAAGTCTCAAGTTCCCATCCTCAATTCCAGAAAAAAAAAAAAAAAGAAAAAAAAAAAAGAAAAAAAATCTCAGTGACCATCTTTGGTGCTCACAGAGCACCAAAGATGGTCACTACATCATGCTTTGCTTCTTCTCTAAAATTGCTCTCCAACCCAGGCAGGGCAGATGCCTGAATAAAGGCAGAGGCCAGTCCTGGGGTTCAGCAGTGAATGCCGTCCCTCTTTCCCCAGGCAGACCCTGGGCTGTTTGGATGCATCAGCTCAGGTTCTAGAGGCAGCCAGGGGCAAAGTGGGTGCAGCCCAGGGACACAGGATGGTGCTGGGGAAACCAGAACAGGCAGCACATGGAATAGAAGTAAGTGAAGAAAGGAAAGTCCCAGCTGCAAAACTTGATCAAAGCCCAGCAGAAATCTGCAGGCTGCCGGCAAAGGCAACAGGCAGGGGAGAGGCAGTGGGGGACAGAGGGCTCTGGTGTTGGCTGCCAGCTTGCAGTAAAGAAGATAGGAAAGAAAAAAAAATCAGTTATCCCTCAGCCTGAAGTAAATTACAAGACACATCGCTCAAGAGCACAAGGTAAAGCTCTTGATCAGACAAGCGATGCTGGCATGTAATTCCCCTTGATATCAGCTGATTTGAATTTTAGTGCTTATGAAGGGTGCATGACTGACAGCTCTGGAAACTGCAAGCATCTGTTCCCATGCAGGAGCAGAGCACACAGCCCTGGAACATTCCCATGCCAGCTCTGCTGCTGGCTGGAGCTGCAGGGAAAGGTGGCACATCTGGGGAAGGAGGACAGAGCTCCTGCCTTGCTCCATCCAGCCCTTGTACACCCCACCAGAGCTGGGCACATGGGGCCTTTTGGTGCCTTGTGAACATGGGCATTTGCCTCATATTATGCAAAATTTCAAGTTAGCCATGGAAAGGATAAGATCTCCCAGCGTTATGAATCCCATTCTTCTGACACCTATCCACATGAGATATCCACCTATCCATGAGAGCTGGGTGGGAGCTGCAGAAGTAGAGGAGAGAGTCTATTCCAACACCAGACCAGTACCAAAGTAGTCTTTTGGACATTCATTCTCCCTTCACACCTCCCAACAGCAGGATCTACCATGGGGTCTACCAACAGCAAACCCACCAGAAACACCACCAGAGCCACCAGAGTCTTGTAAGACAGAAACACCTCATTGCTGAGGATGACCCTCAGTGTATCCATCCAGAGTATCAGGCTGCTTATCCTGAGTGACTGACCATGGGACAGCTATTCATAGAATCACAGAATTCACTGAGTTGGAAGGGACCCATCAGGATCATCAACTCCAGCTCCTGGCCCTGCAAGGACACCTCAAGAGTCACACCACATGCCTTGAGAGCATTGTCCAAACACTTCTCAAACCACATCAGGCTTGGTGCTGTGACCACTTCCCTGGGGAGCCTGTTCCAGTGCCCAACCATCCTCTGGGTGAAGAACTTTTTCTAAACATTCCCTGGCTCAGCTTCATGCCATTCCCTTGAGCCCTGTCACTGCTCATGAGAAAGAAGAGCTCGGTGTCTGCCCTTGCTCTTCCCCTCACAAGGAAGTTGTAACTGCAATGAGTTCTCCCCTCTGTCTCCTCCAGGCTGAACAGACCAAGTGACCTCAGCCACTCCTCACACAGCTTCTCCTCCAGACCTTTCACCATCCTTGTGGCCCTGCTTTAGATGTTCTCTAATAGTTTAATGTCCTTTCTGTACTGTGGCACCCAAACCGCCCCCAGCACTGGAGGAGAGGCTGCCCCAGTGCAGAGCAGAGCAGGACAATCCCCTCCCTTGCCTGGCTGTGCCTGATGCCCCCCAGGACATGCTTGGCCTCCTGGCTGCCAGGGCACTGCTGACTCATGTTCAACTTGCCATCAACCAGGACCCTCAGGTCCCTTTCCACAGGGCTGCTCCCCAAAATTTCATGCCCCAGTCTATACACAAACCCCATCCCAGGTGTAGGATCTGGCACTTACCCTGGTTAAAAAGTGATTGCCCATCTCTCTAATTTGTCAGGGTCTCTCTGGCCTAGGAATGGTTTGCATGCCATCAACATTCAATATCAATGGTGAAATTCAGAAAACAAACAAAATAAAATGAGACTTGGATTCACTAAGCCCACACCATTTTAAAAGCAAAGCAGAAATTGCATCACTTTAGATGCAAATGGAATACACTGAACCCTCACTCATGTACCCAGGCAGAAATCTGTTGAGTTCTGTAACCAAAGTTCACTTAATTGCTCACTTCTTCCACTTAATGCACATCACTCCTCTTCTGTGCTGCATACCAATTGAAACAGCTTTTCTGCAACAAGGACAGAATCCACTCTAAAACCAAGCCACAACAGAGTTGCTGTAAGGAATTTTGAAGGTAACTTTGGCAAGAGAAGCTGACTAGCAAAGCTGCTGCAAATTCAGGAGTGCTGCAAGCATCAGGAGTTAGCAAATAGCTCACCACTGAGCAAATAAATCAATGCAGGGCTGTTAAAGAAGTCTGGTCCAAGGCATTTCAGGTCTGCTTGTCTTTTTCCTCTACGGCACCTGAATCAGCAAGGGACTTGGCAATTCCTGAAGACTTGTGTATACTCAGTTAAAATAAAACTCCAGTGATGAGTTTTCCTAACTGGCCAAAAGGGAATACCTCTGAACAATAGCACAGAAATTGCACGGGAGGAGGTAGCTCAGCTGGGGGCACAGAAGCAAGAATATTTATTTCCCAGGCAACTCCCAGAGTTTGCCCTGTCATTCAGCCACATCATGAGGCTCTGAACATCCTTCATCAAAGTGGGCTGCAGAGTGGCACTGAGCAAAACTGAACCCTTCTGAAGATTCTACCAAATCTGTGAGTTACCACCCCTCAGGTAACACCCCTCACGTGTTTGCTCATAGCCTGCCCTGACTGCAAAGTAAAACAAGCTCACTGAAACTGCTGCTTTGGGCACCTTTTCATTTGAAGTGACAAAGATGGTTTAAGCAAACACATTTTATTCTGCAGTTGGGGACAGCTAAGTACCTGTGGTCAGTTCCTGCAGCTCAGCTGCCACAGAAGAGCTTTTGGCATGATCACATGAATGTCAAAGCAATCCTAGAAAACTGTGCTTTTGGCAGAAGCTGGGCATAGAATTCTAAAAATTTTTATTTCTTTTATTCAACAAAACATGCATCTTTTCTCCAGAAACACTCTGTTCTTAGGGTAGAATTTCAGGTTGTTCATGGGGAGGGAAGACAGGAGGTCACGTTGATCAGTCTCTTTATATTTTTTGTAGGAAAGAATGGTTAATCAGCTACATCCCAGGGCTGATGCCAAATATACCACTCCCTTAGTACGTTTGCTTTTATCATCCTATGGCTCTCAGTAAGTCTGAGCTATCACTGCATTTTGCCACAACACAAACATGCTTTGTTTCCACAGGGACACTTGGAAAATTAAGAGGGATCAACAAAAGTTGCAAATACATACTTCACTTGAAGTGCATTCAAACCCCATGTAGAGATTCTCATTTCAGATTAAAATGGCTTTAAATTACTGCTTAGTCTTCTGCCAAGAAAGAGCCCTGAGAAATGGCTCTTGCTGTGAAGCACTGTGAAGTTTAAATCAGTTTAGACTGGCTGAAATCGTAGTTTTTATATCCACTTCACACCTGGGCATATTAAAGTGCCCACCACCAGAAAGGGAGGCTCCTGGCCACCGTGGAAGGAAACTCAGATCCGTCAAGATCCATCTTGCAAATATGACATCCTTCAAAACAACTTTTGCACTTTTTTTTTTTTTTTCTTTCTGAGTCTTGGGTAAGCTGAAGAGCTCACCACAAAAAAAAAAAAAACCAAAACAAAACAAAAAAAACCCCACAAGAAACCTAACAACAAAAATCCCACAAAACTAAAACAACAAAAGAAAAACAAAAACACCACCACCAAGAACAGTAGAAGTTCCAACTCATCTAAGTGACTCTATACACTTATGATGAGGTTTATACATTTATGAAGCTACTGAGGTCTGCAGAGGGACTAAAAATTTCTGTAAAGCTTCATAGCTGCTCCACTTCAGGGAGAAAGCAAGCTGAAGGGTAAGGCTTAGAAGGGCTTTGACCTCAGCCACTTGCAGCATGTCCTACAGGTCCTGCCCTGTTCCCTCACACCCACAGATGCTACATGCACAGTTTCAGCTCCCCTTTGGAAAACAGGGCTCTCAAACAAGCCCAGGGGATGAGATCCTGACATCTTTCTGTGTGCTGAACAGCCTAGGTTACTGATCTGTGTGGGGCTGCTTACAAAGCACCCAAGCAGGGAAGAGAAAGAGCATCAAAATTAAGTGTCTGCTTTTAGAAACACACTAAACACACTAAAAATACACTCTGCTAGAGGAGATGGCACAACAGCTAAACCACCAGCTAAGAAAATAATACTCAATTGCTAACGGGCCTAAATACAAATATACATGATTTAGAGACTCTAATTTGGGTAAAGATAGTTGGGATGGGCCAATTTTCAGGAAGAGTCATTAACATTTCAGAGACTGCAGGCACTGCTTTTGCTGCCCAACTTCTCTTTTTGACTCCCCTGCTTCCTCTGCCCTCTGTTAACCTCACATGGGCAACAGGGAATAAGGCAAGAGGATCTCTTTCTCAGCTCTATCTTGCAACTTTTTTAGGACATAACAGTGTCACACTAAGATACAAAGCAGCAGCCTGAGACCTGGCACTGTGGACTCACACCATAATTGACAAAGCACCTGCAGGCAGTGCTCTGGGCCAAGCTGCTGGACGCCTCCAGAGCAGTTCCTTGTTTGAAGGCTCTGGGAGAAAAACCTTTCACCATGTTCACCTGAGCTTTCTACACCCACAGATCCCTTTTCTGGTGGTGCAATCCATCCCTCTTCATCCTGTGGGCAGCTTGGTCTTGGACAGTACACAGAGACAGCACTGAAGTTGCTCTGTCAGGGCACAGCAGGTGCCAGTGGCTCCCTGAAGGACAGGGAAGCCCAAGGAGCTCAGCTGCAGGGCTCAGCCTGTTCAATGTGCCCGGGGGGGCTGAGCGGGGCCCTCGACCCACCAGTGCCCCAGGGCCCAGCACCTGCTGCTCCCCTCTCAGCAAAGCTTTGCTCTGTGCTGCTGGTAAAAGTCTGCACGTGCCAAGTCCTCAGCCCTTCTCTCTGCCTCCCCAGCCTGTCCTGGGATTTGTAGAACTCAGCACAACAGGATCTGTGCCCTGGTTTTCACTGCTGTTGACTTAAAGAGTTCCCAGATTCACAGCAGCAGCACGTTACTGGGTGTATAGTATGTGTTCCTGCTGCTCCAGAGTCACAAAGCAAGGGTAAATTAAGGACTGGATTCTTGTGCTCTGTCTTTCATAGCTGACAGGTGATCCCAGAGGGGTCATGGTCCCACATTTGAACTTGATAGTTCAGTGTATGGTGTTTTTTTGGTCCTGCTCCTGCAATACACTGAACACAGACCTCCCAAAAAAGATCAGACAGAGCTTAAGTTTAATGTGAAATTACTTAAAATATTATCTACATACTGCAAGAGCTCTGAAAGTGAACAATACTACATACTCTGCTCACTAAAAAAGGCTCCAGGATAGATTTACTGTGCAAGCTCCAATCCAAAGCAATTAAAGTGAAGAAATATTTCCTCTAACTTAAGTGCCATGGATCATAGCCCTTCACCTCCATGTTTTCACATATCTTTACAGGAAGAAGAAGTTAAAGGTATACTTACTACATCTTGCACAGACTGGAATTCAATTAACATTTTTCTGCAACAAAACTTAGAGAAGCACTTCAGAGCTGCTGCTCACAATGCAGAAGCGACTGAACAAATGATATTCTCATTAGTGCTCTGCCTTTCCCTGCTGCGCAAGCCAAATCCTTGAACACTAAAAGCACCTCAGCATCAGCTGGGTTCACAGACATCCAGAGTAATTTTTCAAGCTCCCTGACTTTTATAGACCGGGGGGAAGGGATTTGGTGTGCTTTAATCCGTTCTATTATATGAACTCAGAAATGGTTTTCACTCTCTAGCACTATAAATTAAACTGGCTGCAGTTATTCTATTCCTGATTATGCTGAAAGTTACTGGCAATAATTTGATGACTATATTTTCTTTTCTTTTTTTTTTCTTTTCCAAATTAACCTGTGAATTTAGTTTCCATGGTAGTACGTAAATAATGCAATAAAACTGAAGACAGTAGCCAACACATTCACATCTTGATGCCTGAAATTGTGGATGAACAAGTAAAAGCTTCTTTACTTTGTAGGTGAAATTTACTGTATTCAATTCCCAGCTCTTTAGGCCTGAAGAACACGTTGTACGAGAAAATCACATTATTTTGCAGTCCCCTGCATTTTTTTTTTAATCTAGAAGACTAGCCACCTTTTCAATGTAAGTGAATTTACCTTTGCAAATCTTCAGACAAATACTATCCCAACCATTTTAAAGACTGGAAAAACCTAGGTCAAGAATAACTTACAGAAAAGTTTCTTACTCGTAAAATATAAGCTACTATTAAGTACAACTAAAGACAGAAAAGTATCTGTTTTACTACCATACTCACAAAAATATACGAAAGTAGGGAATAAATTCCATCTGTTTGTCTTCCCCTCCTTTCCTCTGACCACTGAGACAATTTGTCTCCTAAACCCTGATAACAAACAGAGAGAAAGTGAGGTGTGGCCACTGGTGAGGCCACACCTCAAGTGCTGGGTCCCTCACCCCAAGAAAGACATTGAGGGGCTGGAGTGTGTTCAGAGAAGGGTAATGGAGCTGGGGAAGGGTCTAGAGAGTCCTATAATGAGTTGCTGAAGGAGCTGGGGGGGCTCAGCCTGGAGAAAAGAAGGCTCAGGAGTGACTTTATCATTCTACAACTACCTTAAAGGAGTTGTACCTGACAGAAGCTGGGGCTTGGCCTCTTCTCCCAGGTAACAAGTGACAGGACAAGAGGACATGGCCTCAAGCTGTGCCATGGGAGGCTCAGGTTGGACACCAGGAAGAATTTCTTCAGTGGAACGGTAGTTAAGCACTGGAACAGGCTGCCCAGGGAGGTGGTAGAGCTCAAGAGTTGTTCAAGAAACCACTGGACGTTGCACTTCGTGCCCTGGTTTAGCTGACGTACTGGTGTTCAGCCGAAGGTGGGACTGGATGATCTTGGAGGCTTTTTCCAGCCTAAATGATTCTGTGATCCTGTGGGAGATGTACACAGACTCGGATTATCTCTGGATGAGTTAGGGGGCACGCTGTACATTTTAGAGCGTAATACATCGGCACCTTCTCTACAGAGTGATGGTGTTCTTGGAGTCCAGCTGTGCCTCTAGTTCATGTGAATTAATAAATGTGTCTTTGATGATTTATTTCAATACAAATTACTTGTCAGTGTAAGCACAGTAGAATCCAGCTCCAGGCTGGACACTCAGGACCTTAGCAAATACCAACTTCTAAAAGCTTCAGTAAAACCTGCTTAGGATTCCATCAGACTCAAGTGCCCATGTCAGTTATTGTCAATTATTCTATCCATAAGGACACGTCAGATACACAAAAGACACTCTTCTGACAGCATGACTGCCCTAAAATGATAACTTTAGCATAATGCACTTGACAATGAGAAAAGCAATAACAGCTATTTTGGGGACAAAAGAAAAATACAATGGATCTGATGACTAAGTGTTCTGGTCCCCAATGTAAAAGCAAAGTAGATCCCTGTCGTATTTAACTTGGTTCCTTTGAATTAAACACTTCCATTAAAGTTTCCCACAGTAGCTTTAATATTTAATTATGTATTCCACCAAAGAAAAGAACAAAATCTTTGCAAAGGGTTTTTTTTGAGCTTTTTTTTTTTTCTGGATGTGAAATATTTATCAGCAAATCTCTTTGGACAAGTATTTTTATCCCCCAGGCAGGGAAAAAAACTTCCACGTTCAAATCGGTTTCAAAACATTTTATTTTACAGCTTGAAAGTTTTCTATACTTCAGCACCTCATGCGGTGACTTTGTTATTTCACTTGTTAATGAATGGTAATTAAATCTCTTTTGGCTGAAAAGGTTGGAGGGCTCCTGCTGTATTACAAAAACAATTTCTGAAAGTTACAAAAATGCCCAAGAGTCTAGAAATTAAAACATAAAGTTTGCCATGTTTTGAGTCCAAGTTTTAATCGCTCAGAAGGATTTGTGTGGGAGAACAGCATGTCCCATTGAGTGTGCACAGTCCCCCCAATTGAACAGACATAATTATGTCACTTTGTATCTACCAGAGTAAACACAATCATGCTCTTAATAATGTACATTGTGGCCACAAACTTCCTTGATCTTCCTAACAACTGTGGCAAACACTGCATAAACCCTATTATACACTACCTACACAGAGAACTGCTACATATGTACATCTAAGTAAAGACTTGTTAATTTTGCATTTGCACAGCAGGGCTTGAAACATCAGCCTATTAATTTTTCTTCTTTTCTGTATTCTCATTTCTTTCAGGTGCTTTGAGTCAGAAGATAAATGGAGTGTGTGCTTACAACTGAGGTAGATAAAAGAGAAATAACTACATATTAAGGCATTTTGTGGCATTACAGTGCTAAATAGAGACACTATTGAAGAAGAAATATCTCCACTATCCATTTGCATCCGTGCAGGCATCTGCTGGCATCAAATGGGAAGATTTGGTACACAGACTGTAAAAAGAACTATGTTAATTCCAGTATAAAATGTAAAAAATATAAATGCAATATAAAATGCAATATGAAATGTAATTCCAGTGTAAAAATGTGTTTTATTATATGCAATATACAAATTTTTCCTGAAGGTGATACAGTGATTTCAGTAGATTCTGAATCTCTTTTAAAATTACAATTTCTCAAACAAGAAACTGGTAACAGTAATGCAACTAGATGAGTGCATTCCTAGACTGCAATTTTGGGAGTGGATGTGCTTAACGGAAAGCCCCCTGTGTTGAAATGAGGTACATCAGTCTTGAGGGGTGGTAATTTTGTCCTCATATCAATGCTGGATCGCTCCTTCTCCCTTTAAATAGAAGCAAAGAAACAGAAAATTCATATTTCATTCTGCAGCCCAGAGATGTTTACAAACTAAGGAAAACTGTGTCCTCCAGAGTTTCTTTGATGCAACCATGTATCAAGAGATCATTTAAAAAGTGTTGATTAAAGCCTGTTAGGCTAAACCTCCAAGACTAGGTGTCTGTTTGGATCTAATTACAGAATTACTGGTGGGGTTTGGAATTATTAAAAATTAGAAATAAATGAGCTTTCTTTGCGCTACTCCCCAAAATGGTCAGAGCACCTCATTAGAGCAAGTATGTACATGAGTTCCATGACTTCAGATTTCTAATCACCATCCTGTTCTGGCTGGAATATGCCTGTTTTCAAACAAACAGCTCTACATTCATCAAAGGCACAATGGGGCAGTTTCTTTCCTTTGTTGGATTTTAATGAATATATAGCGTTATCTGTCTTCACATTTTAACGAAGTTCCAGTGATAATTGCCCTGTCTGTGACATTTGCAGAAAACTAGCAGTGTGCTGTAGGTGCACTGACAGCCCCAGGGAGCTGCTCCATCTGAGAATCCAGGAGGTCTTGAATTTGATGGCCTTAAGAGGAAGGAACGAGGGTCAGCTGGTTCCACTCTTACAAAGCTGGGGAGGTAAGCAGAGCACTCCAAAGATGAAGGGCAATATTCCAAACTCACTGCGATATACCTGGATGCTTCAGAGAGACGTCCTGAGATACTTAAGATTAACCAAGTGCAGCTTCATGAAGTTCTAGTTTATCATAACAGCAGAAGTCTCAAGGCTTTACAAAGAAGGTCAGTACCATTATTTTATTTCACAGTCACTAAGACTGAGACACAAATGTGAGTGCAACTACACTTCTACAAAATCTAGCCTTGTCACATGAGTATCTTTGCTCAGTCCCCAGTAAGGGAAAAGAAAACACTTCTGCAATTATTACTTTTCTATTTGCCCCTAAATAACTGTCAGGATAGGAAGAAGTTCAGAGAAACTGTGTCAGATGTCTAGTTATGCATCCTTTTCCAAATTTGACCCATACAGAGGTAGGAGAATAGCCAAAAGATGGCAGAGATGAACTTAACAATGAAAACCATTTATACCTGGTTTTAATAGTATCAATGTAGCCCTAATGGATATGTCAGCTGACAGCACTGAAGACTAACATTCTGTATTTAGATGGCTTATCCCATCTCACTACTGGGCTTCCAAGTCTGGGGAGACAAATGATCCAGAATCCATGCTCATTTTTCCCTCATGCTCCCATAGAGACAACAAACAGATGTGCTCATCAGTATGGAAAATCCTATGCAACTGAACACTATAATATATTATGCAGAATTAATGTGCAACCAGCCACGTGCAAAAGCTCCCAGTTACTACTGACATCCTTCAGTGCAGTTATTTACATATATAAGACTGCTGGATTAGGTCTTTGGTGTGGATTCAAGCTTCATATTTTCTCACAAATCCTTATCAAGATCAAAATGGGATCCTGGTGCTAGAAGCAACTAGGAAAATAGTGATGCAGAAAGGGTTCAAGAAGCTGAAGTTAAAAATAGGAAGAGATAGAAAAAGAACGGCTAAGACAACTAGGAAAAGCAACATTCAGAATCAGAGAGCTGAAAAAGAGGATTTCAAATTCACAACCAAAATCTTAAACATTGAATTTTCATTTTTAACACAAAACAAAGCTAAATTCCTGCTGTCACTATATTCCTTCAGCATCACACGCAAAGCTGCATTTATTCAGTACCAAGATGTTAAATCACAACTCAAAGCTATCTTGTGCAAATCAATAAAAGCTTTAGATGATAACTTTGTCTGAGAGTATTAATTCTCTTTCATACCAGGGTAGTCAGTAATGTTGGTAATGCTATTTTCCTGACAGGATCCTCTTTTTATTAGCAAAACCAGCTACATTTATTTCAGACATGATGTTAACATTAGCCAGAAAGATAGAGAATCAAGCCAGTGGTTTTCTGTCAGCTGGGATTTAGAGAAATCTGAGATTGTATTAATCAAATGGCCCTGGCTCTTTGGCCTTCATCCACACAGCAGGCATTGCCTGTCAGCCCTGCCTGAGGCAGCAGTGCTGTGGAATGGCTGTATGGCAGGGAAGAGGCCTCTTTGGGGAAGAACCTGACTGCACAGCAGGCTCTCTCTGCTGCAGAAACCCAGCGACGCGTCTTGCACAACTGGCAGGTAGGAGGAGGGCTGCACAAGGTTGTTGCCCTTGCCAACACAAAGCACAGCCCAGAGACAGCAGAAGCTGCAGTTATCCAGGACTGGTGTGCCCAGTTATGCCTGTGTGCTCTTCAAAGCAGGATGCAGTCCAGCAGGCTTGACTGGGCTACAAAGCAACGAGGGGCAGAGGAGAGAGCAAAGCCCAGCACCACCCCTCAGCTGCCACAAGACAAGACAGGTGCAAGCCAGGGCTGGCAGCACAGTGCTGGTGCCTTCTGAGGCTGTGGTGGGGACCACAAGATGATGCCAGCCTGCAGAAGCACCACTAACAGGACCTGAATGTGCTTCCAAAGCACAGATGTCACAAAGACACCAATGCTCATCAGACTACAGACACGCTTGCCCAAAAGAACAACCTGACGAGCTGCCCCGGTGGCAGTATCTATCCTGAACCTATAAACAGTGTATCCAGTACTAAATGACTTTCAATATGAAATTCCTTTCACTGTATAACATACCCCAGTTCAGCCACCATCAACTCACACAGTATTTTTTGTTTTACTTTAAAGTAATTACATACTTAACAAGCGGAGTTTTTATGTCAGGAATTAATTCTAGGTGAGATATAACAACAAAGTGTGGGTGAATTTCTCCTCATTTTATGAACAGAAAGAGACATGATGCCAGAGTCCAAAATGGAGACATCAAATCTACTGTGAAGGAGACATTTAGCTGCTGGAAATGGATTATCAGGCATTATGGTAGCCTCACATCTTGATCCTAAAGCTCCAGAAAGGCTATTAGCATTGCACAATTGTTGCTAATTTCAAATATTAAGGTAACAATATGCAATTTGCAGATAGACAAAAGTCACTCTATCACTGATTATTTTGCTATTTTAGTCATCAAATAGTTTGCTGTCTGAAATGGGATTAAGGAAGAAGTGATAAAGGCAACTTTGAATTATATTCAGCAACTGTTGGCTTTAGTGTGTGAGTAAGGCACAAGCTGAGGATGGAAATGAGTGGAAAGACAAAAGGCTTTCTGTGCATACAGAAAAACTTGGTAACAGATCACATCATCTGACTGCAGAAATCTAAGAAATGTCTCGTTAAAAGTAAAGCCCACCCTCAGCACCCTCAGCAGGTTTTCAGATGACAAGCTGAATGGGGCAGTTGACTCACCCGAGGGATGGAATGCCATCCAGAGGGACCTGGATAAGCTCAAGAAGTGGGCCCATGGGAATCTCTTGAGGTTCCACAAGACCAAGTGCTGGGTGCTGCACCTGAGTCAGGGCAATCCCTGGCATCAATCCAGGCTGGGGGAGGAACAGATGTAGAGCAGCCCTGCCCAGAACAACTTGGGGGTGCTCTGGGTGACAGGCTGGACATGAGACAGCCATGTGCACTCACAGCCCAGAAATCCTATTGCAATAGAACAAGGCATAAGAGTTTTTAACTAAAGGAGGGTAGATTTAGACTAGATATAAGAATGAAATTTCCTATTATGAGGGTGGTGAAAGACTGGCCCAAGCTGCCCAGAGAGGTGGGAGATGCCCCATCCTGGAAACATTCAAGGTCAGGCTGGGGCTCTGAGCACCTCATCTGGTTAGAGATGTCCCTGCTTATTGCAGGGGAGTTGGACTAGATGGTCTTTAAATGTCCCTTCCAACCCAAACTGTTCTATAATTCTACGCTTTGATGTCAGAGACAAGACACCAATCTGTGTTCTCTGGGCACCATCTCATTGCTATGAATAATTCAAGTGGACTGCAGAATGTGTTCAGCAACATCTCTGATGGATGTTCTTGTCCTGGCCATAGATCACGGTAAATCCAGACCAGACTGAAGTAACATGGAGGATAACATTCAGGAAAATTAGGCAACAAAACTGTATCACCTCAGTCAAATTTGGCCACATTCTGATCAAAAGGGTCTAAAACAGAAATCTAGCTTATGTAGAAAGTTGTGCAGACAAAACTGTTGTTTTCTCATACTTCTTCTGTTGCTCCTTGCGTTTCTGAGACAGGTATTTCTTTTTCACTTCCAGAAGCTCATTGTTAAGTCTTTCAATTTCATGTTTGTATTCTTTGCTCTGTGCTTCACACATACTCAGTTCTGAGGACAAAGCCTAATGAACAAAACACAAACAGCAGAAACAGGAGATGTTGCTTCACTTACTCATAAGTGAGTATTTTTACAAGCACTTTCTCCTTTTATATTTGATGATGTAAGACATGATCATTTTCTACCACAACTCTTTTTCCATCTTGATGTTTCATTTGATCTCACCTTTGTTCACTGACAAACATCTCACAAAATAAAGGTTATGCCATTTAACCATAATACAACACATAAAATACATTCCAAGCTTTATGGGAATGGCATTAATAGATACATTAGCTCTTAATTTCTGGGACATAAAGCTGGGCAAAAATCCAAAATTAAGGTCTTAATAAATCAGGGAATTATTTGAAAATAATGGGGTTTATTCACAGGGATGCACTGCTAAGTGAAGTAATTCAATCCACACAAGCAAAGTAGTACCAGGCACTGTAAATATGAATACAAAGCCACCTTCATGTGAATCGGTAAAATTTTTAAAAAAGAGGAGCATGCATAGTGCATGTTCTTTCTTTCAAAAGGGTAATAGCTTTACCTGGCACCCCAAAATGGCATGCATGCCATCATGCTACATCATGTTGTGCTTGAAATACAAAGTAGCAATTGACTGAATTAAGGACAAATAAGGACCGTATGGAGAACTTCAAATCATGTTCAGTTTAGCTAAACTTTGGCTTCTATTTTACATTTTCTACATTGTTTTTCTTCTCCATGGAAAGCTAAGATTTGCGTAACAGCCTCTTTGTTTCCTAAGGGCCCATCTGCTCCTGCATTTTTTTCCTCATGGTTAGTATAGACGTGATTATGATGCAGTGAACAGGAGATGATGACTTCAACAGAGAGAGAAGCTGCTGAAGTAGATGAACTCCTGGGGAGACTGATCTCTCATGCAGGCAAGAATAAAAGAAGATCAGCTTATTCATAGAATATCACAGAATTCTATCAAAGAATCGCTTTTTAATATTATGATTTTAAAATTTTCTACAAGATTCTTTGGAAGCAGGAGCTCCTCCCTCTGACTGACGAGGGGTCAGAACAGGTTTCTCCTGTCATCCCCACAAAATCTGCAAATCTAAATATACATGTACACATGGCAAGAGAAATAACAGTAACTTAACACTGGATTCTCAGTATATTCCCACTAGTTTGTTAAAAAGAAAACAAAATGGCTTTGATTCGCTTCTTAAAGACATTAACAGTTTAAGATAAAGGGAAGGAGAATAAGCTGAGTGAAAAGCTAGCAGTATCCCAAAATGCCCATGCAAAAAACATATTTACAGCATTGTGCTGCTAACTCATATTGTAACAAGACAATATGAGTCTTTTCCTCTATTTTAATGAAATAAAGTAGCATAATGTGCAAAAAAAAAGTTTGTTTGCTGCTCTTGGTTGTCCCTTGAGTAGATGCAGTGATAACCTTGCTTTCCTGGTCTAATATACTAGGGCAGGCACACTGCTCACTGAGGATCCCCCTGCAGCCCCTCTGCCAGGCTGGCAGCCCCTCCCCAGGGACCGTGGGCACCTCTTACTTTGATCTGCTTCATCTTCTCCCGGAGAATGTTCCGGTACTGCTGCAGCTGTTCCGTGGCTTCGGGCCCAGGCTGCCGGGCCAGCACGTGCCTCAGCTCCACATACAGCTTCTCCTTTTCCTAAGGAAGAGACAAGAGCAAGAGTTCTTCTTAAACTACTATGGCAGCAGCACAGCCTGAGAGGAAATCAACCTCACTGAAAATTGCAACTCAGTCAGGAAGATATTTGGGGAAACAAATCTGCCTGTGTGTCAGGCTCTCCTCACTAGCCATAAGGTATTTAGAGTTGTTGTGATAGCAATGGGAGAGCTCATTAAGATAAACATCCAGCTACTTCAAACCACGAATGAAATGCTCTTAAACACCATCACCAGCAAGCACTCTCTACCTCAGCAGTTACTGAAGAGTATCTAGGGCTGGGAAATTAATCACTAGAAACTGTGCTTATTGCAATCTTTCTTCTTAGGAGGCACATTGCCTTACATTAAAGATCACAGCTTCACCCAACAGGATGTGAGCTGGCTATAGAAATGTCAGCAAAGGACTGTACAAAAGAGTTACTTCTTCCAAAGAAAATCCTGCAAAGCACATGTACACACACACAGATTTATATATATATAACCTTTCAGTTTAACTGCAGGGGCTCTGGGAGAGGGAAAGAAATTATAAACAGCAACAATTATGACTAGCCCAATTACCAAGTAATTTTTCTTTGTCATGTGTCTCCTCGTCCTTTATGTTGGAACATTAATACTTGTGGGATTTGGATATTGCCATGCCTGAAAAGAAACCACGCCATGGACCCACTCACAGCTTTCTGAACTGAAATGCTGCTTTCAGCTGTGTTCTGAGAGTGTACTTGCTTTTAGTCTGAGGAATAAAGCTCTGGAAAAAGCTATCCTCATAGTTTTGCACATTACAATAGTTTTAGTATCTACCCTGAAAAACTAAGATCATTAAATAATATTATTTAGTAAGATCACATCCTTTTCTGGTACATTGAAAACTGGAATTAAAAAGGAGACTAGCAGACAAAAGATTTAAATGAGGAAGACAAAAATGCCAAAAAGAAGGTAGGATAGGTGATTATTTACATTGAATTTGGCAAAGCCCCTTTTAACTGTCTTTTTTATGAGGTCTCTCTACAACTCTTACCACAGAGTCTGCCGTCATGGGAAATCGTGCCATCACATCATCTAGAATTGCTACATTTGGTCTTTCTCAGTGGTTGAGCCAGGGTTTTCAGAAGTGGTTTGCTATTTTGAAGATGTAAAATTTTAGGTGTCCAGTCTTCAAGAGCATAAGGACTCTGGAGTTTTTAGACCTCATTATTTTCTGAAAACTATGCACTACAATGGTCACAAGTTGGGACCCCAAAATGGAATCACTTCAAATCATGCCTTACTTTTGCAAGCATTGTCCTTAAACTCTGCAGATTACTGAGGAAGAGTTCCTTACAAATGAAATTGTTCACAGTTTATCTCTGGAAAAATCAAAACCTCCTGAGACTCAGACTGAGGTTTGCATAGCTGCGAATACTAAATTGAGAATTAATCTGAGTAGAGTTATTATGCCACTTCATAGTGGTATTCCCACTACCAGCTTCTCTTTCTGAGGAAGTAAGATTTTACTGCAAGGTAAAAACAACAGCATAAGAAAAATCCACCCTGTCAAAATCTGGCCAGTCAATATCAACATTTCAACCATGAACCTATCATACATTTGTATTTTGTAATAGTGTAATGGTAATTTGGATAAATATGGGGCAAGAGATAGATTGAAGGTCTTAAGTGCAATTGTTTTCCAATTTTTTTTCTCTCCCTACCCTCTACAATGGCCAACCAAGCTCTTCAAACACTGTGCAATGGTGTGTATAATAACCTCATTTAGAGACAAAGCATGCAATTCTGTTGTAAGGAGAATCTATTTTATACAGCAGAGACTCATTAGGTGTCCAATGTATATTTTATCCATAATCCAACAGAGGCAGAACCAGATGTCTTATAATGCCTATCTTGTCCTTCCTTGCTGAGCACTGACCATCCCCTTCACATCTAGTCAATTGATTGTCACTGGGTTAGAAGCACCATATGTCAGCAAAACATTAAAAGAAAACCTTGGATACTTCTTTCCTCCTCAGAAAAAGCTTGTATTCACAGGTTGGCATTTCTTTAATTTCTGAAATTTTACCCCAGCATCCAAAAAAGAAATTAAAAAGAAATAAATTAATTTCAATTAATTTAAAGACAGCAACCACAAGAGTAAATCTATGTGAGTCACAAGGTGCATGTGAAGGTGCTTCCATCTCTACACATAAGAAATCAGAGATTACCTGGAAAAAAATATCAGCACAAATTCATAAAGAAAATCTTTGTTTTCTGTAACAGATTAAGTCAATCTATTGTGACTGGGTTTCCTTGACTCATCCCAAACTGCCTCCCCTCACATTTCCCTCCATCCTCACGCCACACTGCCATCACAACACACATCTTACCACAGTTCTGAAGTTTTGAAATCAAGGAACTTAGTGTCACAAACACACTGCAAGGCACAACTCTTCTTCTTGAGGTGAAGGAAGATCCATCAAATCTCTGTAAATCCATGCCACTAAGCCTTCACTGGTAATAGTAATGTACCTGTGCTCAGATCAGGTCTAGGCCAGTAACAAGGCTTTTTACGGGATCCTTCTACCATGAAATTCCCATGGAATTCAGCAGATGTAGGACTGAACCCATAACATCAACAAGCTTCACTGGTTTATGACACAAACTAAGCCAAGATGATGGTAGAGATATGATGGCACATTCATTTTGTGTATGTAGGGCATGCTGGGACACTCAGGCTGAGGATTACAGTTAAATTTCAGGCATTCCAAAGAGAATTTCAGCACCTATGTGAATACCTGCTGTAAAAATTCTGCAAATAAAATTCCACACTATTTTTAGAACAGCCCTTCCTGTCTTAGATTTGTCTCCCAGGGGATCTCCGAGGAGCTCACAGATCTGTCTGTAGGCCCAGTCATGATAGTAATTTTCTTCATCCCTAAATCTCTCACCCATTAATTTGGAGAGGGAGGGTGGGGAAGTAAGTGGTGCTCTCCCCTAAATTTAACTAGGTGCTGTCTCAGCCATATTCTCTAGTTCTCCTGACCTGCTTGCTCTACAGCAAATTGAGAAAAAATTATTTTATTCTGCAGAAGACTGGCTAGCATTCGGCAAATTTCAGTTGATTGTCCAGGATTAAGTGGTCATGAGTTGGCTCCATCTTCAGCAAGAAGAATCACTTTTGCCAGCAAAATCCTACTTCAAAAGAAGCTATTGCTCCTGACCAGCACAGCCCCATTTGCTTTTCCATGTGAGAAGGACCATCAGTACCATCAGACACATTCTCAAAGTGACAGCAAGGCATTCACAGCCATTGACAGAGAGTGGGAACCATTCACCAGTCCCAGGCTGGAATAGAGCTCTAAAGATGTGACACATTTTGTGTCATCCTGTCTCTCACCATGACACCAGGAAGTGGCACATCTTGTTAGTTAGCCCAGGGTTTTATTCTGAACCAGAGATGACGGATAACCATACACTTAATGAAGATGCATTTACAGCAGAAATAGGCCCTGCAGTTCCAGCTTCCTCATTTTTTTCAGCTTCTTTCCAAATAGATATTTCAACAAATTTACCTGGCATAGCAGCACCCCAAGAGCCTTCTCCACCAGACCCACAAAAATCCTATTACGCACCAAAAGCTTTCTATTACACGAATTACTTAAAAAAAAAAAAAAAAAAAAAAA
>VZSE01006422.1:6828-126727 GCA_013398275.1 Promerops cafer | reverse complement strand
TTTTTTCTCCCCCCCCCCCCCCCCCAGTTTTCTGTTCTGATGGTCTGAGCAGTACATTTTGGTCAACAACATGTAACAACAAAATACCATCCCACCAATACCCAGATGGAGCTCTCCATCACTATTTAATATGTTTATTCCAAAAATAACTCTTGCTTTTAACACTTTCAAATTTAAAAGATAAACTCAGGCAAGGACATAAATACTTGGCATCTGTCACTGAATTCAATCAGCTCCCTGAATAAGAGCAAAAGCACCCTGTTCTAGCTCTGCTGCAGTGCATAATATGGTTTGGGTGCCTCTTACTAATAAATCCTTGCTTTAGCCCAGAAGCACTACTAAAAAGCACAACTGGGAGCATTTTGCTATATATAAAATCTCTGTTCCAACAGCAAATTTGATCTGCCTACAGAATCTAATCACGAGAAGGTAACTCCTTCCTGCTGAACAGGCTACAGCACAAGAAAACCCACATCCAGAGAGCATTTCACCTGCCAGCGCTTGTAATTGCTTATGCCTGGGAATTTCAGATGGAATACCAGAATCTGGACTGGTAAAGAATTTCCTAGCAGTATCAGGCTCCAGGTCAGCCTATTTCAGGATGAGGGGGTGACACAAGCTCTTTCCTCCCTCCCTGCAACAGCTGTGGTGAGGTTCAGTTCCTCAAGTTTTATCATTGCTTTAGCTCCTCCATGAGAAGGTGTGATGAAGGCACAGAAGAAGACTTCTGCAGTTGGCCCTGGCTGTAGAAGACATGTGCCCACCACCATGCTCCACTGAGGTGGCTGGACAAGTGCCAACACAGTGCTGGTGGAGAGCTTCCTCCAGGCCACGTGGTGGGGAAGTCACCCTGCAGCAGGTGAGCTGTGCTGGGGTCTGAACAAACACTCAAAATCTTCCTAACCCCTCTCACATAGCAAGAAGAGGATGGTTCAAGTTTCATGGGGCTCCAGATCTACAACAGCCATACTCCCTCATGCCTCCTCCTATGGTCACACAAGGAAACTCCATGACAGTTCAGAAAGTGATCTTCAGTCCTCTGTGGGAAGGGGTTGTTTGTGTCCACACACACAGGCTGCAGAAGGTCCTTTGCAGCTGCCTCTGCTCCAGGGGAGCTTTCCCAGGACCCCGCGCTCAGCAGTGGCTTCAGGTGCCCAATGTGAAACAGGCCAGGGAAATCTCCAAGCAAGGGTCAGAAATGAGGATTTGCATTACCAGCAAGGCACAGAGAGGGGAGGAAAGGAACCACCCTGTCTACCAACCAGCTCCTCCTTCTCCCATGAGAAATAAGATCAAAAGCAAAGAGAGTTTTTCTCTGTGCTAGCTGTGCCTCTGTGAAATTTTCTAAGGACTTTCTGTTGGTTTTGGATCAGGTCCTAGACCTGTGTGGACAGAGCTTGGTGTATCTGGATTATTTATTAGCAAAAGGGTTCCCTCTGCAATCAAGCGTGTAGAACACCTTACTGAAGCATGCTCTGCTCTGTATCTGACCCGATGGAGTTGGCATGAAGAAGTTCTCAGCACCCCCTCAGAAATGCTGCCGGACTGCGAATTGTCATTACTTCCCTCATGTCAGTTCCTCCATGGCCTTATCTAAACTATGTCATAAATCTTCTGGGTTTTCTCTGAACTCTCCTGCTCCTAGTGACATTCTGTACTTCTGAATAATGTTGTCTCCATATGAATTACAAGGGACACAGTAATAATGCTCCAGCAGGAGCAAGGGAAGCAGTGGGAAAACAGCTAAAAGCTACGCTGAACTGTTTTCTTACTTGTAATCTTCTGTCATAAACTGAGCTGGAAGATTAGATAACGAGACTATTTATAGCAGCACTGCTGGATGTGTATCACAAAACCTTTATTGCAAGACCACGGCAAGTATAAAATTTTAATTTTGCCTGCTAGTTCCCTGTGTCACAGCTTCGTTTGCAGCAAAGCATTTTTTCTTTTGCGGTGGGGTTATTAATAATGGATGTAGCATTAACATTTCCAAATTGGGAGTTCACCCTCAGTCACTGTTCCCACCCATCACTCTGTAATGTCTCCTCCTGGGCTTCATGTTGGACTGACAACAGGAGACTGACGGTGTCTGCTCAGCCACCAAACACACTTTGCATGGGCAAGAGCAACCAGAGCTCACTGCATTCACTGCTACAGGTCCCACCTGCACGACTTCTCTGCTTGAAACCTGAAGCTCCTTTTTAACCTCTCTGCCAAGCCCTCCAGTACACAACCTGTAAGGCCTGAGAACAACTGTCCAGAAGAAATGCACAGAACACCAGATGATCTCCACCCAGCCGATGGTAAGAACTTTCTTCCACAACTAATGTAAGGCAGATTTCAAGCAGAGGAGCTAAGCTCTCAGCTATCAGTACTTATCTCTTAGCATCTCAACTCTAAACCTTGTAAAAAAAAAGTATTCATGGTTTTAATTAGGGAGAACTTTATGCACCTTTATTTTATCTCATGCTTCTAAGATGTGATTGGTGAGGGGTCATACCATTGAAACAAGAACACTAAATGATGTACAGAAATGGGAGTAGGAATGTAGAAATCCAGTACTAACATCAGAGGTAACCCAGGTCCTTCATTATGCTTTCACTGTATTTTTAATAAAGAAAGCAAATTTCAACTACTTCTCCTCTGTCTGTATTTGATGAACAAAATCAATTGGTGAGGAACATTTTGTCTTTTCCATTTTCTGTCACATCTATTGAAGTGACTCACTCACTCACGTAAGAAACAGATTCTGTTTGCAACATTTACAGTTATTTGTGTCCTGTCTTCTACAGTGACTCAGTATTTCTATGGGAAACCATCTCTTCCATTCCTGCCTAGTAAATACTTGTTAAGTATAAAAAATAGGCATTCATCACAGACAAAAATGATCTTGCAAGATAGATAGACATTTAGAAACACAATGGCACCATTTACCCAAGTCAAAGAAATCATGAGTAATACCAATACAATTAATGCTATATTAAAGAGATACCACCCAAGGAGGAGGTTTGAACTTCTGATGAAAATATGGAACCTGGATGGAAAATAAGCTCTGTATCTAGATCTGCTTGCCTCATCTGTCCTTTGTCTCTCCAGAAGCCAGGCTCCCTCTTTGCTAACCCACTGCTAGTTACCAACAGTGGCACCAGTTAGTGACACAGCACCCCAGTCACTGCTTTCATGAATAGGTCTTCCCAAGCACTGGTGCTAGATATAGGATGTGTTGTGGTCATATCATAAAAGTTATGAGATTAAGTCAATAGGGAATCCATGCCTACACCCATGCAGGAACATCTGGAAAGTGTCAGTGTTTTCAGTGTGAGACTCAAATACTGAATACGAAGGAACAGTAGAGGAGGGAGACTCCACAAGTAATGTCTGTACTTTAGAATAATTTTTTACTAGAATTATTATTATTGGTTTTTTAAAAAAACAAGTTTACATCATGTGGGTTTTTTGAAATTAAAAAACCTGCCGTGGAATTTTATCTCTCAGGCTGGCAAAGAACTATTAATATTTACTTTTCAAAATTTTGCATAAAACAGCCCTACAGTTTAACCTGACAGTTTTCTGAGAGCTGAGATTCCTTCTCTATGCTTCAGCAAAAAGTTGAACTGAGGTGGACTAATGGAGGACTGCATAAACATAATACCACCTTGGCATCCTCTGCCCTATAATTTTAAAACAAAATCCTATTTTAATCCTGTACTTGAAAGGCCAAATAACCAATAGTGTAAACATGAACTAGCATCTTATAACAACACACTTTTACCATCTCGAGCTCCCCATGAACAAATGGAGATGAAAACCTATCCCCACCTCAATTTTAACCACAGTTTTGCAGCAACACAGATCTTAGTATGGGGAAGTATCCAAGTGTCTGCCCTCCTCTCCAGCACTCAGCTTAGCAATGCCCTGGTTAGCCAGGCCGAAAGGTAGCCTAAGCTCATGGGTATGTCATACTCACAACAAAAGTTTTAACCACTGTTAGACCCTAACTTTCAGTTAAAATTCCCTCTCATCCCCAAAACTACTTTGGTATTTGTGGCACAAAAGTGAGCACCTGCACGGTGCTGTGATTGAAGTGAGAAATTTGGGATTTGGAAGTTTACAGCACAGCACTGAGCACCTGCACACTGCTGTGATTAAGGTTAACCTTAGATCAACCATTTCTAGATGAAGACGATCCTGAAACACAAGTATTGTGGATCCCACTCCTTGACACAGCTCAGAACTGGATTACTCAGATGTCCTAAAATTTCAAGGCAGACCAAGTCAGAGCACAAGTGGATCCCCAGCTTGAAATAAGTAGCCTCCGTGAAGGTACACACTGTAAGTAAAACAACATGTACTTATGTACTTGCCACGGGCAACAATTTCAGCGATGCAGAAGTAGCTGGTTCCTGCAATTATCCTAGCAGCAGTAGGTAAGAACAGCTGCCAAATCAGAAATCTTCCAAGCCGCTGTATTAGAAATCTTCCCAGATATGGGAATATCCACAAAACCTGCTGTTTCAACAGTCTAGGAAACAAAATGAAGCGGGGGCTACTTAGGCTTCTGTCATTAGGAGGGCACTGTAAGCAGAGAGAACCTGTTTTCTCTTACTCAAAAAGAGCCCACAAATGGAAAAGCAACTGTATTTGTCAAAATGACAGTGTGCAGGAGACACAGTCATATCCAAGAAAGGTTGTACAGGGACCCGGTTACAATCTCTTCTGCCTCCCAAATAAAGCCTGGATGTTCTGTGTATGACTTTGACACTGACATGGCAATGAACCACCCTGTAAACAACCAGGCAGGGATGCTTATGATAAAGAAGATGGTTCCAGCTAGAGACCAGCCAACACCAGAGAGGCTCTATCCCCCCATCTACCACTGCAATGTCTGAACAACCCAGCTGCACCTTTCACTGAAGTTTTAAGTTCTCATTTTAGCACTATCCTTATCAGCTAAAAACAGGTAGCCTTAGGAAGACGCCCTTGGGAAGTCAAAATGAGAAGGGCAAATGTGTAGTCTTTGTCTGTTGCAAACTTCAAAGGATTCCTCTTTCATGACTTCTTCCAATCTCCCTTAAAAATGAACCCATTTTAGCTTCCATAGCATCCACCAATAATGAGTTCTACTGAGCAGCTACCTACTGCAGATGGCTACAGTCCCCCTTTGTTCATCTGATGTCCTCCTAATTCTTGTACTGGAAGAGACAGTGAACAGTGGAGCTCTGCCCCTTCTTTACTTGCCAGTCATTTCCATTCTAGTTGTCTCTTTTTCCAGAGACAAGAGTCCTAGTTTATTCAATTATTTCTTATATGAAATTAATCCAGACTTATGACCATCCTCGTTGCCCACCTCTGAATCTTTTCCAGTTCTTCTGTATCTTTCCTGAGGTTTTGGAGGGGGAAGAACCAGAACTACACATAATATACACATTTACACAACATGGCCTCTATTTTCCTCTGTTTGCTTTCCCTTATAATTTCTAGTATTTCATTTGCTTTATTTAATTACTGAGCCTGGTACTAATATTTTTAGCTCAATGGTGTTTTGGTTCCTACTGGTTTTCAAAAGTAGACTTTCTTGCACTTTAGAAATATAGAGAATCACCTATGGGCAAGAAACCAACCAAATGATTTCCTGGGAAGTTTGTGAAAATCTGCAGCAGTACCTGCTTCACCAACAGGCTTCATCACCTTATGAAACAGACAATAGGAAAGGAAAAGTAAGATCAATAAATTGCTGTGTTTGGAACACTGAGCAATTTTAGGCAGTTTAAATGCAATAAATCAAAGTTAAGTAGCTTGGGGAAAAATCTAGTGCTTGGAGAAGGTCATACAAACCTGACAACCTCAGGCAGAAAAAAATTATACCCACAACCCAGACAGGTCAGAGGGAGACAAGCATACCCTGGACAGAGTAAAAGCAGAAGGGCAGGAAGCAGGAGGCATCCTTCAAAGCCTTGAATGATGAAACTTCTGACCCTGTAAGGCTGGAAGAAAATAATATTATACTTCAAAGAAGAGCTAATTACAACAGCAATGAGAGCTGAGGTTATCTCACAGTATCACTGTTGGTATCCCCCCAGTGCACTGCTTGTGATGCCTAAAAATGCTTGTGATGCACCCCAACTTCTAGGCCCTATGACCCTCAGTTGCTGATAATCTTTTACTCCCCCCTTAGTTTTATCTAGTGAGTGCAAAATGGAGCTGGCAGCAGGACAGTCTTTCAACAATACACAATTATTGAAATGCCTACACCAGCCAGATTACTATCCTCTACATGTATTTCAGCAGCTCATAAAGCAACAGTGAAATGGGGAAAAAAGTCTGACACGTTTATGTGTCAGTGGGATATATTGTTTGGAACAGCAACTGCAGAAATGCAGGCAAAGAGTGTGTAATCCTGACTGGTACCCTCCGTGGGCGAGGGAAAGCAGGACAGCCTCTGCCTTCTTGGTCAAGTGCTGCACAGGAGGCTGCCAGCCTGGGGGCTGCAGCCAGAGAGGTGGTAACACCCTTCAGCAAACCACTGCTGACTCTGACTGCAGGTGTCTCAGCAAAAGGACTAAGAACTGCTCTGTTGAGGTGCCAGACTGCTTCATGTGATACTCTGAAGGTATAAACCCCAAATCATCCTACAGACATCGCCCAGACCCATGAGTGAAAGCTATCTGGATGAATGAGCAATAAGTACAGGCAACCATAGGAGCACCCAGCACAACATGAGTAAGATCTTGATGGGAGCCTCCGGATGCCACTGTAGTACAAATAAAAAAGAAGAACCCATGAGTAATCAGCACTGCTGAAAAGAGGATCCCTGGCAGCTGGGGCTGTTTCTGTAATACTGTGCATGCATTCTTTTGCAAAAATATCATAGCTGCATTGACCTATGAGAAAATCAACAGGAAGAAATCCTGCTTGCTGCCACTCATTCTTCAAGGCAAGAGGGGCTCAGGAAAGAGTACCAAACCTGAGTAGGAGGCTGGAGGAGAGGATTTAAGAGAGAAGACAGTAATACTTCTTAGCTTTTACAATGTAATATTGATCTGCTGTCTACAGCAATGGCTAAGCCTTCTTGAAGCTGAGGGCACAAGACAAGTGAGGATAAAGAGCTACATGTCCATGGAGCACAGGAGATGGCATACAAGTCCTGTGTCTCACTTCTGACCCAAGGTCTAGAAAAACTTCATTTCTAGCAACCTGGACCAGCACATCTGGGAACTACACCACAGCCCAAACAGCCCACACCTCACAGGAGGAAGAGTTAAACACTTCCAGCAAGGTTGAGCAGTACCTAAGGAAGGGATGCAAAAGCCAGAGACTGGAAAGATGTAACACTAGGCAAGGAGGAGAACTTAGTGAGCTACACCAGGATTAGAAAAAACAGTTAATAAAGGAGATTGAATAGACTACCCTGGAAGAACCTTGAGAGAGGGAGACGGGTTGAACTGAGGAAGCATCTCTTGAGAAATAGTAGAAGTCTTCTTGGTTGGAACAGTTCAACACAGACTGCCCTGACACAACTAAATAAACAGTACACAGAGCCACTGATCAGAAGGCTGATTTTTTCATCTCAGAATTCAGGAGATTAGATACAGCTAGAGTTTTCCCACTTGGCTCCCGTCCAAACAGCCATACACACTTTGTTTGATAGTTATCACAAACCATATTTCAGAGAGGGTGGACAGCAAAAATTTCCTGGAGTTTATCTGGCTGCGTCCTTAAGGAGATTGTTACCAGATAATCATAATCTTTTGCACAGCATTAGGAAAGTATACAAAGGATCACCTTCTGTCACCCCTGACAAACTACATCTGGGTTATGGGAAGGGAAATACTCACAGGAATTCTGAAAATAATCTCACCTCAACCTCTCCATCATGATATCACCAAGTGAAAACCTCCTTCCAATCACTGGCCAGGACTTCAAGGTTAACAGCCATATCAGGACAGTGGCATCAGATCACCTGCAGTCCTGGAGGAGTTCAGTTTTCACTGTCTCCAAAACAGCCAAAGCCTGTAGGCACAACTATGGCACCAAAATCTGGATTCACAATCCAGATATGACATACTGCTTTGGAATAAGTAACTCCAAAGTGCTCAAGTCTAGCGGTTCCTAGTGAACAGTTATGTGAAGTTATAGACTTTAAAGTATTACCTTACTCAAAAGCAACTCTAAAATCATCAGCCTGGGGTTCCATCGGCTTTGCTCTTGCAGATACCTTCGTAAAGACCTGCCTGTTTCAGTTACCTGGTTTTAAAACTGCAGCTGAAGCCTGGGAATCAAGCTGTGTGCTTTCCTCCTTTTTCACAATCATCTAAAGCAAAGCAAATATTCTGCCAGCCGTGTCAGTCTTCGTGAGATTTCTGTGTTAAGCCTTCAACACTACCAAAAGTATCACATGGTCTTCAGAAGGTTTATGTAACTAAAGGTGACCATTTTTAGCAGGACTAAGAGAAAGACATAAAATTTTTCAGCACAAGTGGGCGACAGCTCTACAATGTGCAGAGATCTTACTTAGGTGAGATGAACTGTAAGGAACAGGAACTGAATTCAAAGTCCACAGACCACCTTAAGAAACAATGCAATCATAGCTTTTTCTTAAGCAAGAATGAGCCCTAATCACCTCAGCATCAGCTTAGGAAGAGGTTGTCACAGAGTAAGAAAGTATTAGATGGTGGCCAACTTATAAAAGTTCAGTATCCCTAACACTAAGCCAGACACTGAAGGAAGAACAACTGGGGACCTTCAACTAAAATACACTTTACAAAATGTTAAATGGCAGATATGTAACAAAACTGTGTGACATTCATACTTTCACTGCTATGCCTCAAGTCCCTTTTACAGAAACCTGTCAAATGCAATCACACTTGTTTATTCTGCATTTAAATGTAGGACCTGAGGCAGTCTGGTTTCAAAAAAGACAGAAAAGGCACATATTGTCCCTGGCAGTTGCTTAGTTTTTACAACAAAGGCAATGCCTTGTTCACTCTTTATTCCAAATAAAAATTATTTCAACGCTCTGTTGCATTACAATCTTGAGAATATTTCTGCTTGCTGCCTCAGCACAGGTAGAAAATGAATTAAAATGTAAATTAAAGGAAGAAATATAGAAACAAAGTTCCATTAACACACAACTCACCGCTCCCCCCCCTCCAATCAGGTGATTCATACAGAGCATCCTCCAAATCTCACGTAAGCCACTGTTAATGGATTAAGTGGCAGTGTGTCCCTTCTGGCTTCAGTTTATAAATTCTTATCTGCTTAAGATTGCTCCAGAAAGACTTCCAGCTGACAGCATGATTCTTAAAGAGACAAATCCTCCCTGGCAGTTTACAATTGCATACCAACAACCACAGCACTGTGTGTGCCTTCATGTTTGCACCGATAGAGGATGATGGTTCACTGTTTAGGGTTCAGCATCCCCCTCCCTTCAAGTCTAATTTGGAGCACCACCATTGCTTGGGCTGAGTTTCTCACTGACTTCGTCCGTGACAGAGCGATGAGCATTCCGAACATCTCCTTGCATGGCCACTGAAACAGCCATGATAAAGCCACCCTCATTTACTCAACTGCTCCAAATCATCCAAGTATAGACAAAGGGGGCAGAGAGATTCAGCAGAAGAGTAATGCAAGTATCAGAAAATCCTTCTGTATAACAACCAGTTGCCCAGCTCATCATTAACCATTTCCACTCCTCTAGACAATGCCAAAGAAGCATCCAAAAGCCCAGCATAATATGAGGGTGAACAGCAGCATCCCTATTTTCCACGCTGCTGGCTGCAAATTCTGCAACACACAGAGGAAGCTGCAACAAGTTATAATCTGAAATGGCTGTTAGAGCAGCACCTTCCCTCATTCCCTGCTTACAGAGAGATGTGTGACATCCTGTACCCCCATCAGCCAGTGCCTTTGGCTGTGAAAATGACCTTAGAGAAGAGGTACCCAGGTAGTGCTGAACACAGACTGTGTGTACTGCTGCCCAAGAAAATTGCATTCATGAATGACAGGCTATTTTCTGCTACCACCCTCCCAGCTTACAGCAAAAGGGGGTACAAAAGAGCAGAGATGGAGGAGACCTTTGGCAGGCTCCTGTCCACATTACAGAAGTCACCCCCATCCCATTTGGTGCCAACAGGTCCCCAGGAGTTCAGAAAAGGGATGGCATCCTTATGAGGAACAGAATAGCCACATCAGCTAGGCAAGGAACCCCAAATACTCCCTGCCCTCCTCCAAACAGGACTGACAGTCCCATGCACACACACATTCATGGAGCACTCAGAAGAGACACCAAAGCAAAGCCTTTATTCACCAATAAGCACTCGGGGACTCTTGTTGGTCTTACTCCCCTAAATCGTTGCCCTTTGCTTTCTTAGGGTGCCTTTGCCTGGAAAGACCCGTGCACTTATCAACCACCCGTGGGGCACTGCCGGGGAAGAAGTGACAGTGCTGCGAGCAGGGCAGGGGGGCTCACACCGCGGGAGGGCTCGGGGTGCCAGGCATGGAGCCATCCTACCCCGGGGGGCACAGCCTGTCCCAAGCTGTCCGGGATGCCTGCCCGGCGTGGGGTACTCAGGGTGCTATGCGTACCTAGGGATCTAATCCCAAATTGGGGTCCCTGCGGAACCCAGGATTTGTGTCCTGCCTGGGTGCCCATGCGAACCCGAGGTGTCCAGAGCACCCATCCCGCTCCGGGCTGCTTCAGGTGCCCCGGGATACCGCGCGTGCCCGTCTTGAGGGGGATGCTCAGGGTGCTGGGAATGCCGGGGGCACTCAGGGTGCCGGGGGTGCCGCCCGAGCCGTACCTTTGAGGCGGTGGTGGCGGGCGCGGTGCAGGCGGCCCTGGCCGCCGCGGGGCAGCGCGGGGATGCTGGAGAAGCGGCTCCCCATGGCGGCATCCGAGCCGGGCCGGGCCGGGCGGCGCCGCGCAAGGTNCCCCCCCGCCGCGCCCGTCGCCATGGAGACACAGCTGTTCCGCCGGGGGGGCCGCGCCGCCCCGCCCAGATGTGCACCGCTGGCGCGACAGGTGGGGGCACGCGGAGCCTCTCCCGACCCCCGCCCCCAGCACAAGGATGCCCCGGACCACAAACCCCAGAGGCAGACGCAGGGTCAGGGACATTATTCCCTTCCATTGCCACCCCGGGACCTCCCTTACACCTGCTGGCCCTAAACGCGCTTCCCCTGCCTCCTTCTTCCAGAGAGGAAATTTGTGGCCAACCCCGGAATCCAGGCCCTTCAAAGAAGCTGCATCATGCATGGACACTCACCCAAGCAGACCGGCTGTGGTGGGATGCAACTGTCCTAAAGCAATTAGGATTCCCATGGATACAAACGTGTCAGAGCCACACTCAGGAAGGCAAAGAAGATGGGCAAGCAGCTCCTTGCACTGTCCTAGGGCAAGTGGACAAGTAGGCAGCTAGTCAGAGGGGCGAGTAGGTCTCTTTCTGGTCCCTGCCCTACCCAGTAAGTCGTGTGTGTGCCTGCAGCCACAACTTTACTCAACCCAGGGGCTCAAAGCAGTGATAAGTTGCAGTCAAGCTCAGGGAAGTGGGGCAGGGTAGAGATGGAGTAAAGGGAAACACTTCACTGGCAGATCTATGAAGGCTCAGGAGCTCATACCAGTGAAGCACCAGCATGGGGCACTGCCTGAACGTGTGTCCTCTGAAAGCTGCTGTGATACAAACACATCCCACGTGAGCTGGGACTGCCCTGTGTGGCTGCAGCCCTCTGGGCAGAGGTGAGCCTCTGCACAGCTCCATTATCAAGAGCACCAGTGCCACAAACACAAATTACTCATACACACCCAAGACATGCCCACATGGCTCGTTTTCTTGCCCTTAGAGAGAAGGTCCTGTGTTAATACCACACTACCAGACATGTGGCTCCTCTTCTCACTGCCCACCCTGGAGCCACCCAGGCCAGTGAGGTCCTCCACAAAAGCAGCCATGACTACACAGGATGGGAAGGTTCCCCTTGTCCTCACCACAGCAGCACCTTGGCTACAGGGGAATTTCTCCTGTGACAGCCACAACCCAAGACCTGGAGTTGTTCAGTTGGTACCACAGTAACATCAACCCACAGCTCATGTTGTCTGTTGCATAATTACATTACCTTTGTCTTTAAAGAGGACTACAGGCTCTGAAGACATGGTTAGAAGCTTCATCTAGAATTTAGTGGAGGGCATCTTCCATTCATCTATGTCATGGCTGTAAAATGTCTTTTTCCTTCCTTCTGTAGAACAAAAATCAAATTTTCAGCTTTCTTCCAAAAGGTGATTTTGCCAATCTATCCATCTGCCTCCACCCTCCACTTTCCCTCCTCTTACTAAATGTAAGAAAAGCCCTCCCTAGTCAAGGACCACATAACAACATTTTCACCTTGAAAACAATTACTGCTGCAATTTCCTCAATCAGAGAGCCAAGAAATCCTCTGTTCTCTGAAACCACCCAAGTATCAAACTTTGAGAGGTGAAGGGGAAGGTTATTTCTGAGGTTAAATAACAACATTTTATAAGAAATACTGAGAATCTCAACCAAAATATGATGCTTAAATCCAGATGAGTATTTCTTTTGGTATGTGTGATGCACAGAGCCAGGGTGAAGAATCATTACTGTCCTGCCCAGCCTTTGATTGCACTATGGGTGAGATGTGCCCCTTTTTTGCATCCTTTCTCATTCTCTCAGAAGTAGAAAGGAACGACCACACCAGTCAGAGTGAAGCCATGGCAGAGTGGGGTTGAAGTCTGGTTCAAACATGAGCCCTCTGTTCAGTTATTCTGGTGTATTGGGTCCTGCTCTGGCCCCATGTTGTTCCACCAGCTGCCTCCACACGCAGCAAGCTCAAGAGCAGAGGTGAGACAGAGACTGAGTCACATCTTTGTTTAGATCCCTTGTGAACATGAACACTATATTTCCAGCTAGCTCATTACAGTGAGCCCAAAAAGAAACAAATGACCCTTGAGATGAGCTCAGTTGATCAGGGCATGGAGCTAATAACACCAAGGTTGTGGGTTCAATCCCTGTATGGGCCATTCACTTAAGAATTGGACTTTATGATCTTTGTGGGTCCCTTTCAACTCAGAATATTCTGTGATTTGTACCACAAGACTGGAATGGCCCTTAGAGGAGCAATTCCACCTCCTCATCATACAATACCTTTCATCCTGTTGAACCTAATTGTCTCCAACCAACCAAAATAAAAAAATAAAACAACCTTTTCTTTCCCTATTTCTTTTCTCTAATCTCGCTCTCCTTGAATTGCAAAAGATCTTGAGCAAGGACTGTCACTTTTCTGGGAAGTTTCATGTTTAATGTGGCAGAAAGAGGTGTCAATGTAAGGCAAATTACAATGGAAAGAAGCATCTTTCCATTATATAAAAGAGATCTTGAAAAAGGAAAGGTACCACGTCTGGACTGGAGGCATAAGGAACATCCATGTAATAGCACAGGAAAGATTTCTGTGCCATCATCCATTAAATGACAGGCACTCACACATGCACTATGCAGGCTGCTAACTGTGCCCTGTGTGAGAGCTCACCATGTGGTGAACCTGTTCCCAGAAGGACCACGTGCTTTCTGCTTCTACCAAATCCACCCTGAGTTTTAGACACCAGGCATCAATTTAACCTTGGTGCCATAGTGTGGATATTAAACTATCCCCCACGTGGCTGGTGAGTTTTGTGCTCAACCACCTCCCTTTTCAACCTGGATAACCGAGGTAAAGCATAGTTTCATCAGTGGAAGGAGGCAGCCTTACAGGCCTGCTTTAGCATCATGTTCAGCTACCATGAGGGATGGGCTTTGCTTTGCCTGGCACGGCAGCCTGCAGCTGACACCATGGGGAAGAATGCAAAACAGCACCAGGGGTTTGTTGTGATTGTACCTTGGTTCGCTTTATCAGAGCCTTTGAATTTGCTCCTTATATTGGTTGGAGAAGGAGGGGCTGCTTGCTGTCCTTGCCAACTTATGTCAGCTTTTCCTGCAAAAAATGTTGAGCAGGGTGAGAAATATGTTCTGTGATCACAGGGGCCCTTGATAGACAAAACAGGATCACACTGATTCTGAGTTTTTGCCTTTTTCCTGTGCTCTAGCAACAGGGAGCATTGAAACAGCTTGCCAAAACTGCAGGGCTTTCACACCAGCAAGTCAGGACTTTCCTTGTGTGTTAGTGATATCAACTGAATTAGCTAATTAGAGACATGCAATTCCTTGGTACCAGCCCTGCCAGGTAGTGGGGACCTGGTGCAGAGCATGCTGTGGGACAGAGCAGGATGAGTTTACAGTGACATAAAACTCCTCTCCACTTTCTGAATTTGTGCATTGGCACCTGACTTCCAATTTGTAATTTGAGCTTAGAAGTCAATGGAGACAATGCAGCCAACTCCATGAATTTCATCTGAAGTTAGTATCAGCTAACATCGTGATTATAATAATGGACAAACACCAGGAGAAAGGCTCAGCAGGGTCACATCTGCTCATGGAACAAAAGTCACAAAACCACCCATCAATTCTCCACCCGAGAGCTGGGTGCAAGGATGATCTGCAGCTGCTTAGCTCAGGCATATGTGAAAGACCACAGAGACAGGATGTGGAGGAGGATTTGTGAGAGGCTGGAGGGCAGTATCTACGTGCTGGATGATAGCCAGGCTGATAACCAACTGCTAGGCTGGGTACACAGGGGTGCAAAGGGGGCAAGGTCAGATAAGTGCATTTGCATTTAAGGACTCTGGGTATTTTGCAAAGGTCTCTAACTCTGAAGCACTGTGCAGCAATGAAGCAAATGTAGTTAAAAATTCCCTTTTTACAGCCTATGTTTGTGCCTTCTAGGCACATCAGCCCTTAACAGGTTTCACAAGAATCCAGGTAATCACAATCATAGAATAATATGAGGAATCAGAAGAGCAGGAGTAGAGATGAAGCCTGAGCCACCATTCCCTGAAATATGAGCAAACACATCAGAATTCATATTCTGAGAGGATGCTCAGAGTAGGAGGTGTGGCCCAGGGAATAAATGTCATGGGATAAAACACAAAGCAGTGAGTGGGCACTAGCCAGGCCCTTCTGGATTTGAAACTCATGGGATCCAGCAGCCTGGACCCCTCACTGACACACAAGTGAGAATGCTGAAAATGTGGCACTTGAAGCATCAAAGGGTCTGAGAATGGAAATATGCCATACATCTCTTCCAGAGCAAGGTGTCATCCACTGGGCCCTGCTGACTTCACATACCCATTAATCTAATTCTTTCCCTTATATATTTAAGAAGGATCTCAAAAGCTGTTGCTTTATTTGCTGTAATTAAATGCCTGGCATCAGGACTTCAACAGATGTGGAAGAAAAGACATACCTATCCGTGAAATGTACAGATCTGCATACATACATACATAAAGATCATCTGGGAGGTATTCATCGCATCTAATTGTTGGGCTAATCCCTAATTTGTGTATTTTAAACTGCCTGAATGAAACAGGCATTATTGATGTAGCATGCATCACCCCAAAATGAAATACCCTGCAGCCATTACATCAGGAAGGTTCATCCCCACCGCTGTCACCTTGGAAACTTATGAAAACTGGAGGTAAGGCTCAGATAGAAGCAAATAGAAGCAAATTTGGCCTTGTGAGTTAAAATAGGACAGGATGACAAGAGACCACTCTCAGTAACAGGTGAACAACTGTGTTTCTGTGTCTACCAGGAAAACAAATTTCACAGCAGCAACCAGAAAAGCATGCGAAGATACTTCTAGAGATAATAGGTTAATAGGTTAAAGTGAAGAAGGGGAAAAAGATCTGTAGATATAAAGCCTCATAAAATGCTTAGTCTCAGACAGCAGACAAAAAAAGCCATCATGAGAAGTGATCATCCAATTTCATGCTTTTCCCCTGAGAAAACTAAATCCCATGTCACCTCTTATGTAAGAAATGTAGAGACTTGTTTTATATGAGAGTGACAGGAAAGAAGTGTCCATCTTTTGTGACATACTGGCTGTACAGTGTGCAGACTGGGAAAAATGCTTTGTGCAGCCATCTTGATGCTTTAGATTAATTCTGTTTATCTTCTGACCTTTACATTTGCAGTTCTCCCATTCACCAGCAATGGATTCACATGAGACGAGGCTTTTACATATTTTAGCAGCCATTTTGCACAGTGCTGCTTAGGTATTTGTTATGAGCTATGCTCAAAGACAATCATTTGAAGACAAAAAAAACCAAAAATCTCCCAAAAAGGGGAGAACAAACAGGCAGTTCGAAAATATTAATTCCTTCCACATATCCTGGTCACATTTTTTGAGTTCTGACATGAAACTACAGTTATACTCTTGCTATGCCTCCATGAGGAGGGTTTAAGTACCTTTTAATTCAAGTCTATTGTGCTCCTCATACTGGAAAATGCAGTGAGGTCTGTTAAGCCACAAGTGAATTTCAGAGCAACCCCATGGCTGCTTCCTCCCAGAGCAGAAAGCTTCAAGGGGCACATTTGTGCCACATCCCAGTGGCCCAAATCTCACCACTAAGCTGGGGCTTACGTGAAAGGCCAGTACTGAGCAGAGGCTATTTCCAGGGGAATCAGCTCCTCCCTGTTTAAAGGGTCCTTTGATCTACAAGAGAAATCTAACAGGAATTTAGCACAGCTAATAGTCAAGCCTTTGATCTTCCCTTTGGAGTTTCACTGGCTGTCAGACAGCCTGAACCCCTACTTCCAGCAGTAGGAGCCAGAGATTTCTCTCTAGCACTTTACAGTGAATATGCCACCTTCATAGATTGACCAGTGTTGCAGGGTTCTTTGTTCCTACTCACTTAACTTTGGGGGAATTTCTCCCTTGAAACATTTTCTTAGACAATGGACCTTCCTTCCAGTCTCACTTTCATATCCCTGTCAAGATGGTGGATATTGCCACTGAGGTGGCACAGTCCACTGTAGCAGAACACAGACTCTGAGGGATATTTGCCTTCTAAAAAAGATCCTACATTCTTTCCAGATCTAAATGGGTGTAAGTCAAAGGAGGGATATATCAAGACTTTGATGACAGATGCCAGTGCCAATCTCATATCCTATTTCTGCATCAAAATATTTGCTCTTAATTGAATTTACTGCACAAATTAACAGTGGAGGTGTCCAGATTTCTAAATGGGTCATTGCAAGCCAACTTTACATCATGCTGAGAAGTCAGCATGCTTGAGGAATATTGGGGAAAAAATCAAATATTTACTAAATGTGATGAGAAAAGGGAAGTGTATTAAGGATGTTAAGGATGTTAGTCTGAACTCTAAATGTGTTTGACATCCTCAGTACCTTAAATGATGGGTTAGATTATCAAAGGCATCCAACAGCTTTGGTATACTGGTCAGTATTTCCTTTCTCCATGTGGTTCCAGGATAGCAGTGTATCTTCACAGGTTCCAAAGAATACAAACTCCAAATAAATTTAAAACAATAAGAAAAGTCTGGGGTTTGATTTCCCAGTCTTCCACAGTCTGCAGAGCCTGCACACAGCCAGCACCACCACACAGAATGACACAAACAGTATCACAGAGCCAACCAAGATGGACTTCCTGCATCTGACTCAGCCCTAAATTGGCCATAAAACAGGATGTGTTCAGTGCTTGTCCTCCTGACAAGCTCTCATCCAAGTCAGTCAGGCCCTGCGTAGTCCCTGGAGCTGAACACCACCCTCAGAGGTCCCCAGAAAGGCTGAGACTGCTCATTAATTCCCTCCTGGTCCACACAAGGGGTTCCAGGCAGATTGCAAGGAAATTGGTTGAATCTGAAAAAGATTACCTGGAAACTGCAGCAATAGCTCTCTCTGTCCATTCTACAGAGCCCTGCCGCTGGCACTGGATGTGTAGCCTGCTGGTAGCATCTAAGTCACCATTTCTCTTTGCTCCTTGATGCAGATGGTGGGAGCCAGCCAGCACAAACTCAGAAAAGCCAAGTTTGGTATCATAAAGCTCCACTGACTCTCAGGGTGTAGAGCATCATGATGAAGAGCACTTCCCACCAGGAGAATGGCGTGAACTGCTGCATTCAGCAAATCAGATGCAACTATTTCTTTTTCCAAGGATACAATCTGGTCCCAGCAGTGAGGATTAACCCCCCAGACAAATATTAGCCTTAATTTTGGTTTAACAGCCAGGATCAGCTAGAATGAGTTACAAAACTGTTCTCTTGAAATGCTAAACTAAACCTGGGAGGAGCAGGGGAGAGCACAAGTCCCCAACAGCACTTATTTGAATAATCTTGCTGACAGATCTGTTCTTTTCTCAGAGTTTCCAGTCTGCATAACGGATCACAATATGAAATCAGATACTGTTTGATAAATGGGGATGCAAGGACTAAACATTCCCTTTCCATATGAATAAACACTCCAATTCAAACAGCACCACTCCCATTCTTCATCCTGTCACCAAAATCCTGCAGGCAGCATCACAGCCTAGTAACTGAGCAGCACCCATCATTATTCACTCCATGAGCAGATATAGATTTTCAGCTCTCATTTACTGACAACATGTTCCTGACATTATTATCTCTTCTAAAAGCTTCTGCATAAGTTATAGCTACTGGATTCAGAAGGAAATTTTGCATCTCTGCCTCTGAATTACTGGCAATATTTTCAGTGTCTCTGAGACATTTAGGGAACAAATTTCCCTTTAATTTTAAGACTGCAAACAAAGGAAAAGCTATTACACTATTAGGCTAATTTTTGCAATGCTTTAATGACTGTCAGTTAAAATCCTACAACTTCCAGTCTGAATTTGCTGAGTTGCAAGTTCCATGTCAGTGGGGTTTCTTAGATACTTTCTCTCTGATCCAAAAGGCAAAGCAGATACTTATGAATTGTAGTTCCATCATTCATCCTTCTTCTGCACAAATGGAACAGGTCAAGGCCCTAGTTACAGCCTTGCTAGCAGTTAAGCCCAATTGCCAAAGCTTTTGCTTTTATTCTTTTTTTCTTTTGCTCTTATTCTTACAGTTCTTTTCTTCACTGTGTCCATCTCTGCAGTAGTCAAAAACCTTTATGGTGGAATCTACCCTCATTTTAGGAAGGAATTCAATAGCAAGAGCTGGGTCTGCAATGCTTCTGTCTACTTCCAGAGTGCACTTCTAGCTAACAGAGCACACAGGCAATAAAACAATGATCATGCCACGTTCAGAGACTGAGAAAGTGGTAATGTGAAATAACCCAAAATGCAATCCCTGCCTTACACTTATATGGCTTAACCTTTCTGCTCTGCTGCCCAGGGTGGAAAGCTGTGGCTGTAAGCCAGCAAACATCCGAGTGAAGGCAGATCTGGGTGCTGCATGTACCCAGGGCCAGAGAAGCCAGTTTGTGGTTGCTTTGCAGCCACTGTGTGCTGGCTTGGTTCCCCCCAAAATCATCTTCAACCACGCAGAGATGATTTACTTCTAAAGAGCAAGGGTGGTTCTTGACAATGAGGCTGGGAAGGCCAGATGGCTGGGAAGGTGCAGGTAAACACCAGAAACAGGTCAAAGGCACAGAGCTGGGCTGAATGCTTCATGGCTGGGAAATCGGTGGCAAGAAAGCCTTTAACTCCTGAGCACTCTGGCTGAGACCAAGCCAGGGAGGGATCAGCACTCTCGTGCAGCTCCTCACTCACTTATGCTGTCACCCCATCGTTGTTTCTGATGTGGATCCCAGATGTTTTCTGTACTGCCCTCAGAGTCACTACAGCACGTTACTCTGCAGAGATGGACTCTGCTAAATAAAAGTGAAAATGTAATGAGGTTTAGAGACAAGAAGGGAGGGGAAGACATGAGGGGGGACATGGGGATCTGGCCATGAGAAATCTTGATGAAGGGACAGGGGTTAATTTCCAACAGCACATTTAGTCTGCGTGTGGTACCAAAGCCAAGACACTGAGCTCCCCAGGAGACCTTAACACAGAACAGTTCAGGGGTATTCAGAGCTCTTGGAAAGGCCCATACCCAAAGCCCTGTTATGGCAGATAAACCTCAAGGAGCAGAGGGGTGGCTGTCACAACGCCACAGGATCCCATCATCCCACACAGTGTGATTCCAGCTATTTGCTTTGGAAAGACAGGAGTAGTTAGGGGTGTTAGGGATGTTACCAAAGGCAGCATGAGAAGATGATTATCCTCTGCAGAACACAAGGCACTGCAGGTAATTACTGCCTGTGCAACCATAAGAATTTAGCTTGGAACAGAGGATATGGAAAATCGTAGTGTACCTTAAAAGACCATTTTTGCTGATTGTTAGCATTAAGTAAAGTTATAAATTGCAGTCCATAATCTTGTTTTTAAAAGGTATTCTGTGCTCTGCAAGGAGGACGAGGACAGAGAGGGCAGAGTCTCTTTTGTGATGAACCATCTGTCCCTGATGATGGCATGTTTTTCTCCTTAGCTCTTTACAAGAGCTTGTCAGGGGGTGGATTCGGGTGGTGGTGATGGTGGTGCAGATGGAATGGTTGGTGTGTTTTATCCTACAGTTTCTATAAGATTACCTGCTGTTTTGGAGGAAGTTTTTTGCTCTCTTGGAACTGCCTCTTCTAAGAGCATCCATTAATTACTCCTCATGATTCTGTAGCGGGAGGCAGTGAGCAGGGACCTGCCAGAGCCCAGCAATGCAGCAGTAAACCCTCCTGCAGACACCTCCTCCTCCAGTCTTCCCTCTGAAAAGCTGTTAGAGCTTGAGCATTTAAGCTTGGAAAAAAGATCCAAAGTCAGAGTGTGTGAGAGAGATGAGAGTTGAGCAGAGAAAGGAAAACTGTACCTTCAAGTCTAAACATCCTGAGGTTCCTAGGATTTGTTCATTTCCCATTTATCATGGCCAAGCATAAGTGAAATCTGCCACAGAGATCATCCACAAGTCTCTTGCCATCACAGAGAATATCTGCTGCTGGTGAGAAGGTTAAGTCAGGACGGTATTTTCCTGTGAGAAAGTCAGAATAACTGCATTTGTGTTCACAGCATTCTGGAGACACCCAACACCATACAAATACTATAAATATACACGGAGATGAAGATTAATGATGTGTGGGTGGGTTATAAACACAGATAAAGACAAGAGCTAGATGACAAGACAATTTTGTGAAACAGGACTCTAATTTTGCTGGAAGATGAATTGCAGCTACTGTGAAGCACCAACTTTTAATGCTTCAGGGAGGTATGTTTTAGGTCAGGTGGCCCTGGCATGAGTAGGAAAATGAAATGGTATTTAAACATGGATTTTTAGGACTGGGAGTCACCTATTACTCTGCAGAGGAACTAATGGCCAGACAGCAGTGTGTGTGTGTACATATTCAGTGGGTAAAAACTCTCACAACTTACATAATATTTAAGCTGTTACCTGAACCCCAGATACTTGAAAAAGCTTCTTTGTACCAAATAAGGACAAGGGCTATGAGAGAAAATATTGATATTTGCCTGGATTGAGATGTCCCCTTTCTAAACAATCCTGTTGTTGACCCACCTAAAAGGATGGCCGCTCTCCAGCTGAGGCCCCCTGCGCCACAGGAGTCCACAAAACAAGAGAGATTTTTGTCTAGAAGAAAAAGCTTTTAGCAAAGCAGCAGCAGCCAGGGGTAGAGAGATGTCAGAGCCGCTCAGCGCTTCTCGCACGGGCTCCATCCCGGTGGCAGCGGCCGCGGCGGCTGCAGCTGCCGCCCGTGCGGGGCCGCGTCTGCTCCATGAGGAGCGCCTGAGGCTTCGTCCCCGTCACTGCGCCGCCGGGGCCCGGGGCGGCTGGAAAACGGGGCTGTCAAAGGATGTGACTGCAGGCTTCTGATGAGAAAGAGATGCGGGGGTTTGGGAATTTTGCAGAGAAATGCCACAATGAGCTGAATTTTCTGTCTTCGACTCACTCTGAGGCAAGTTCAGATTAGCACTGGTGCCTGAAGGAAACCTAAGACAAAATCCAGACCCTGGCCAATTTAAATACTGATATATTTCCTTATGTCAGAGGCAGAGGGTTTTTACCATCACTTCACATAAGACACAAGGCACTGGAAGAATAAATCTCCCACCTAAGAGCACCAAGGAACACCAAGACAAGATGAATTTTAACACCTGTGGAGAGAGATTGGGTCTTCTCGCAACAAGAAAATACCTGTAGTGTTTTGCTTATGATGTCTTCATGCCTACCTCGCTTTCCTTGGGAAACTCTGCTTCATGGATTCCATTCTGAATGTTGTGGTTCTTTGTTCCCTTTGCAAATCTTTTTCAAGGTCTACCAAAAACAATCCCCATAGCAACTAGTTCTATTTTATGGGTAACTCTGTATTTGCAGATATACCTAGAGGCAGGTCTCAGGGAGGTTCAGAGCAGACATCAGGAAAAAGTCCTTCACCAAGAGGGTTGTCAGTCAGAATACACTCCTCAGAAAAAGTGGCCATGGCACCAAGTGTTGAGTTCAAGAAGCATCAGGATGATGCTCTTAGACACCTGATTTAGTTTCAGATAACCAGTGAGAAGAAGGGAGTCGGACTCAACGACCCTTGTGGGTCCTTTCCAACTGGCAATATTCTATGATTCTATAGTTTTCAGCAGAGGAGTGGATCCTGACCACCACCCAGCCCTGACAGTGGGATTATTTTTCTCTCAGTTACTTCTGCAGCTTATTTGCAGCACATAAGAAAGGCTCAACGTTGCTCTAGCACATTTTCAGCCCAGAAAATGCCTCATGTCTGCCAAAACTTCATAAAGATTCGTAGTGGAGATACATACACGAGACGAGCCCAAGCATCCTGAATGACACCTGTGCTGCAGCCTCCAGCATCACACCGGTGCTATGGCAGTTCTGACCACTCGGTCCCTGAGCACACCACAGCAGCGCTGGCAGCGCTGATCCTCCCGGCACCACTTCCAGAGATGCTCAGCACTCCTGAAAGAATCTCCCTCCTGCCTCTGAGTACTATGGGAAGGACAGGGGAGGGAGGAAGGCAGCGCCCGGAGGAGCCGCAGCACCGCTCTGTGGTGGCAGGTCCCTCTGCAAGTTAAGGACAAGGACACCAGCCCGCTCTTCTCAAACTCACTGCTTAAGACCCGTGCATCGCTTTTTGTGGCACCAAGAAAAGCTGTTTCCTCACTGTTTCGAGGCTTTGCTCTGCTCCCCTCCTTCCTTCCCCCCCGCTCTAATCCCTCTGCGTGCAGACACCTTTCACTCCCCAGTTTTAAAGCCCCTGCACCCCAGGATACAGCAGTGATACTGGGATGCTGCTCCATAGCCCTGTGCCTGAATGCAAAACACAGTCAGCTGTGCTTAAGCCTTCGAGTAAAAAAAATAAATAAACTGAGAAAAAAAAGAGCAAAATTTACCTATAAATTTCTCTTTCTATCTTTACAAGTTTTTCCATTCCTGACACACAAATTAGAGAAATATAAGATCACTCCTTACAAAAGATCTGTGACATCAGCTTTTAGATATGACTTACCTAAGGGGTTTTGGTGAATTAATAACAGTACAGAGAGAAATTCTGACTTAAAAGCCATGAATCCAGCTACTGAAGGATGTGATCTTCTTCCTAGAGTAGTCACATTGGACAAAGACTGGGTCAGCCTTAAATCCAAATGCAAAGGTCCAAAGTCACAGCACTGAGATGGATTTTGTCAGTCAACATCCATTTCCTTTTAAACACCTAAACAGTCTCTAAAAGATCTCTGCAAACTGAAGACAAACTGCTCTCTCGTGAAAAGTTTGTTATCAGTGGTTTTCATCCTGTAAACTGTGGATTCCCCAGGGCCGAAGCTTAATTTTGAGTGTCTGAAAAGAAAAGAAAAAAAAAAACAAACAAACAAGACACAAAAAAATACCCCCAGCTAAACATCAGTAGATCTGTGAGCATTAGCAAATCAGAAAAAAGTCTGAAAAATCACTGACCTGCAATGTTTAGTGATCAGTCTGTTTTCTTAATTCTCTACCCTATTCCCTAATTCCCTCTTAGCTGAGAAGAGACTCTGTCTCAAATGATGTCACTGCAGCATCAGCTCCAAGCCAAGCAGATAAACGGCCTTACAAAACTCCCTCTCAGTCAGAAATGGTGTGAATTAGGTCAAGATTGGGATAATGCAGAGATCAGGAAATAAGGCTTTTAAGTAAGCCAAAAAGCAAAGTGCTAATGGCCAGGACAGCAATATATAATGAGCTCTTAAGAAGAACAAGAATAACTAAGTCACATATTTCCTCACTGGCAGTCAGCTGCATGTTGGTGCTTTAATGAAGTTACAAGGCAGAACACAGGAGTATCTAATCTCCAGAGAATATCATTAGTGAAGACAAACTGCATTTTACAATGCTGCCATTATTTTTGCTAGCATCTCATTAATCATTTAATGGTCATTACTCATTATTTACTTAGCCTGGACAGAATACACAGGTGTGCAAAAATACCCACAGAATCACAGATTCAGGTGGTCCCTGCCCCATGGAGCCAACAAAGCTGTAATTTGTCACTGCTGCCAGTGACCATCAGAAGTTTGCATAGGAGGAAATACTGCCTGTGTCCATCTCCATGGGCAGTTGAAATGGAAGTTGACTTCTGCTGTGATAAATTGAAGATGCTGAATGATTTCCAGGCAGTGAGGAGTAAAATCATCTGCCAGATTTGGAGAAAAAAGAAGCCAATCATATTGCTCTGTTGTTCTCAGACACCAGTGGGGGACTGGGCCCCCAAACTCTTTGAAAAAGGCCACAGAAGATAAAGCTCAGTTGCAACCTGCTGGTCAAGTATAGACAGGCTCTCAGGGTGTCTCCCTGTGGGCCCAAGGGTTAGCAACAGGCTCACTTGAGCTGCAGAGGAACAAGAAACTGGTCTGCAGGCACTGCTGCTGGGAAAGGCCATTTACAGTGGCAATGGCCTTCACTCAAACACAAGATGACAAATTTCCTCTAAGCCTTGAAAAAGCACTAACCCTTGTCCTATGAATAAATATAGCCAGGTGGAAGGGGGTTTCCAGTTCCCCAGCTGAGAGGTGCCCAAAACAGAGATTGAACCACAGTCCTCCCACATTGACCTGGGAAAGCATGGGTGCTCCCACATCACAGGGATGTGACATTTCACCAGTGACTTACTCACCCTCCCAGTACCCAGAGAAAGGGTTCATGTGGATCCACTCTTAACTCCATAAAGGGAAACTGAGGCAAGGAACACACTGCTTGGTACCTGCTCCTTGTGGTCCTACAGTGCTTGTTTTAACCAAACACCCTGTGGAGGTGGCATCCCCATGTGGCAATTAATGAACCAAGACATTCAGAGCTAAACTCATTTCATGGTCATGTCCTGCAGTCTGTGAATGTGCTGTGCCAATTCTGCATCCTGATTTATCATCCGGCAGCAGAGGCACAAAAATGAGCAGGGTGGTAACTCAGTGACCTGCGGTGCTTGGGGGTACCCTGACTGCAGCCCCCACTCAGAGCAGGACAGTGCCTCTAGGTGGGTGTCAGAGTTGCTGTGCATTTTCAGATCAATTGTACAACCCAACATTTTTAACAAGGGAAAAGAAGTCCTTCTTTTCTTTTTGTGTGCTTTGTGTGTGTGTGTGCTTTTATTTTATGTCCTTACATCATCTAAGGAGCAGTTGACCAACCCATGCAACATTTTTTAAAATATATTTTGCCTGAGGCACATATTCAGGACAGAAAAAAAATTCAGTCCAGGTAATTAAATAATTTGTCAGTTACAAACAATTGCAAATGGCTCCCAGTGAGGTAACTCATCACCTTCCATGCCACAGGCCAGGAGTGCTCCAGCAGGAGCCCTGTGGATCCTTCCCTACTGCTGGGAAAAGTGCTCTTGGCAAAGGCCAGTTTCCTGCAGAGCAAGCTTCAGGATGGGTGAAATATCTGCTCCTGGACACTGGCTTTCCTGTGGGAAACATGGTCCAGCCCCAGCAGAGGAAAGGGAGACTGGAGTGTGACCTGCACTGCTGGCCTCTGCTCCCCACCAAAACACATGGGTAAGGACTTGCTCTGGGTATGCACAGCCCCAGAAGCCACACGTGCACAGCATCAGTGCTGCTCCTGGATCACAGGCTCAGGCACAAAACCAACCACACCTTTCTGCTGAGCTTATCCTATTTTAAATGATCAGTTCAAATTTTGGTGACGAAATCATCCTTGTCCCCAAAGCAAGAGGGACTTCTCACACCTGTACCCACCACCCTCTCCATCATCTGAGGCAAAAAGCCTACAGCTTTTTTACAGCTGGTATCTTACTCCCATGAAGGGGCAAGGATGGGGGGCTCCCTCCTTTGCCCTGTGTTCTGCAATGCTGAGGTAAAAGCAAAGGGCTGTTCAACATGGCCCTCCAAAAGATGCACTGAGAAACAACAGCTTCCAGCATGGTTTTGGAGATTTGCTATCAAGGAGCAGCTGCCTTCCTCTGAGGATGGTGTCCTTGAGAGCTGCAGGCAGCCTCACAGCAGGCTCAGCAGGGTGGCTGCTGGGGACATGGGGCAGGTCCACTTGCTGGAGAAGAGGAGATCGATTATTTTAATCCTTGTTTCCTCTTCATTTTGCCCTAAGAACTGCAGTAATCAAATATGAGTAATCAAATATGATAAATTTTGAGAAACATTTTAAATCCTTGTCCATCTCTAGCAATTTTCTGACCTCAACAAGCCTTTCTCTCTTTCCCCAGGAAGCTCTGAATGTCTTTCTCTGCAAGTTAAGGAATATTCCCTTTCTTCTACAGTTCAACAACTCCATGTCTCAGCTCTGAATCACTGGTGAGATCCCAATCACAACAGAGCACAGTGATTAGCCTGAGGCATCCTTTAAAGACCACTAACATCCAGGTCAGAAGATGGCACTTGGGAGAAGTAAAATTTCCTTGTAGATTGTCCTGTCCAGAGGATGTTTCCCACTCTTTTTATGTCTTATTTTCCTGAGCTGTAAGGAACTGTTTAGCCTTTACTATGTTTTTGCCCAGGACAACTGGAAAGGCAAAATGATTTTTCTAAAGTAATTGTTCTACAGAGAATGCACAGCACTTTCTGAAGCCGAGTCAGCACATAAATGTAAGCCATTAAATGAGAAACCCAGTGAGTATTGAAGAGTTGAGAACCAAGACCGGCTGCACCCTGGCTAAAAATCAACTGTGGAGTTCAGCCAGGGGTCATGATGCCCTATAAGAGCAATGTGGAAACATGAGCTGATTAGCCGGGGGGTTTTATTGCTGATGGGTGAACATTAACAGGCAATTCACTCACAGGTAAAGGAGAGCACAAATATTATGGTTGGAGCAAATGTATTTCATTAAAGTAACTGTGTGAGTTGCTGTTCAGACTGGAGGAGATGACATTCATCTGTGATTCATCTGTATGTGCCTGTGAACAACTACAGGTACCTCCTCCCTGCTGATCCCTTTCAACATGATCCCATCAAGGCAACCAGTCCTGCAGTGGGAGACAGCATGGGCAGAAATCCCAGTGCTGGCAGATAGTGTACTTCAGTGGAAATAATTCCTCTCTTTTTTAACAAAATAGTTGAAAGTAACACCCTTTTACCCTCCCCCTTTCCTGAATGCATTTGGAAACCTGAGCTGAGAAGAAATCTGAAAGTGTTTTCAGAGGAAAGCTGGGGAGAGGAAAATTATGTTCAATATGTCAGGAAAAAGCCCCAGAACTTCCTTGAGTGGCAGTGAGTTGTATTTATCTGTAAAATTAACTTCTGAGAGAAAAAGATGATGAAGATGATAACCCAGTCCCATGAGACAAAAGAACCAGCTGCTCTGATTGCATTGTGCCCTCTGATGGGGAGCCAGAAGTGCCCCAGTTCAAGAGCCTCGGACATGGATGTAGTATGGTACAAATATCCCAGTATATCTAGGATGAAAAGCCAAGAGCAGCCTTTGCCCCCAGGTGCCATTCCAGGCTTTGAAAGCTATTGATTCTCACATCCTCTTGACTAGGGGGTTGGTCCTTTCAGCCCATTTTCATAGGGAAATCTGAGCTTGCAGCCACTCGGAGCCAGGTGTGCTCTCCCTGCCTTCCCCCTCTGCCCCACACAGGGCTGGGGACAGACAAAGAGAAGAGGGGCAGCAGCAGAAACGCCGATGAGCTCATTTGATTTACCTGGTTTCTCCTGGGCAGTGAATCACTCAACAGGCTTCAATCAGCAGAGAGAGCAGCTCGAAGGCATCCAGCAATGGCCCTCCATAGAGAGTTACCATCTCCTGGAGGGAGGGACCAGGCACTACTGGAGGCTGTGACTGCTTGCCATGTGGGACGGCCCTGGAAATGAAAAACAGGGTGGTAAAAAAGGCTGCTGGAGGCTGTATCCATCAGCTCCCCTAGAAAAGCTACCAACTGCCCTGGAAGACAAGCACTGGGTGAGAGACAGAGCTGTGAGAGCCGTGTGCCAGTGGGGAAGCCCCAGCACAGGGTGTTCCCCCTATCACAGCAGCTCTCTTCCATCCTCATCCTCCTGCTGACTGGGGGCTGAGCTGCGTCCCCTGCCCTGTGGCAGCAGAAGGAAGGACAGAGGGAGACAAGCCCTCTGGGCAGCCCAGGGATTTCCCAGGAGGAGCAGCCCTGGCCAAAAGAGCACGATGGACCGTTTCCGGATGATCTTCCAGTACTTCCAGTCCAACTCAGAGTCTGTCATGAACGGGATCTGTGGGCTGTTGGCCCTGGCAAGTGTAAAGATGTACACCAGCTTTGACTTCAGCTGCCCCTGCCTGCCCCAGTACAACATGGCATATGGCTTGGGGATCATGTTCATACCCCCCATCATCCTCTTCCTGTGTGGCCTCATCCTCAACAGACAGTCCCTGGTGATGCTGGAGGAGTGGAGGCGACCACCGGGGCGCAGGAAGAAGGACCTAGCTGTCATCAGGTGGGGTTTGCAGTGGCAATGGCATCCCTCTTCTCACCTCCTGTTTAGCTGTCTTTCTCCATAGCTTTGATCCTCCTGGTAGATTAATTTTCTTGTATGCTCATCTCCTGAGACCTCTCCCCATGACCCTGGAGGGCAAGGGTATGGGAAATGCATTTACATCCAGCAGAAATTAAGGCAGTCTCATTCCATCCCAGCTAATGAGAGCAGGAGTGCCTCAACACCTGGGCTTATGCCACCACCCTGGGAAACTGCATTGCTGCTGCCCTGTCATGCACTCACAGGGTTTCTTCTGGGGCTTCCATGTGCACAAAGATGAGGCATTTCCTTTTAAATATGCAGAAGGTGTGGCATTTTCATCACGGTCATTCTTTATCAAAAGCCTCATAGTCTCCCTCCCTTCACCCGAGTTTTTACTAATTTGTACTGGTGGAAGGGTGAGGAGAATCATATTCCATCTCTTATATGCAAAGTTTTATGCAGTACACAGGTTGGCTCAGAGAGGGGCAAGAAAGGCTGTAGAAAAAAGGGGATTTTCCAGATTGAAACTGATGAGAAAAGGAAGTGTGAATGTGCAAGAAAAGGCAGAGCTGACAAAGATCTGTGCATGGGAGACATAAGGATACAGACAAGGCAAGGACGTGATGAGGGGACTGCGCATTGAGCACAGACGGCACACAGAGCACTGCCATGTGCTAGTGCAGCTTTCACTGAGAGGCAGAAGCAACAAAGACATCCCAGAGCAGAAGAAGCATCAGCCAGAGCAATGCTGAGAGCAGCCCTGGGAGTCAATTCCCTGGGTCTGGAAAGACTGCTTGGCATAGGATAGCCTGCATCCCTCAGGGCTCTGGATGAGGAGAAAGCTCCCAGCATTAACCCACTCACCTCTCCCTCTGCTGCTCCAGGTACATGTGTTCCTCCATCATGCAGCGAGCCATGGTTGCCCCTGTCGTCTGGATCATAGTCACCCTCCTGGATGGCAAATGCCTGATCTGTGCTTTCAGTGGCTCCGTGGATCCCGAGAAGTTTGTGGCCTTTTCCAATGTGAGCACAGTGCAGGTGCAGCAGCTGCTGGCCAAGGTGCTCTGCAAGGATGACGAGCTCATGAGGAACAACACGTCCCGCAAGGCAGTGTCCAGGTACCTGCGCTGCTGGTCCCAGGTGGGTCACTGCTGGCAGAGCCTCTCATGTCACTGAGGTGACCAGGCATGTGGCATTGCTCCTGCTCTTCCTTGATTTGCCATCACTTCATTGTGGCCAAGCTGGGAGCAAGGCTGCTCTGTGCTTCTTTTTGCCTCCAAATGTTGCTATCCTAAGTGATAATGAGTCAGGTAGGGAAAAGGAAAGAAATGATGAATGGTTTAATAGAAGAACCAGCAGCTTCTAAACCCAGATAATAAAAGATGTTGTGTCTCCTAAAGCCCTGTTCAGTGTCAAAAGATCCTTCTAACTGTTAACCCTGCAGACAGGACCCACTGTTTTAAGGACAGTGCAAGCTTAGGCAGATGAAAACAGCTTGTTCAGGAGCAATAGGACAGGGCACAATGGGGAGTGGAGCTCTGACTGCCCTTAGCTCTTGGTATAGAAGTGCCAGGTCAGGCATCGGGACTGGCAGAAGGTCATTGAAAACAAGCCCTTCCTTCTTATCAAAGGGAGCTGTCTGGGCTGTCTTCACACTGTCGTGGGGACTCCTGGGCCCTGGCATTAGTGTAGGTGGCAGATGAAGATCACTGGAGATAAGGAAATGCCAAAGGACAGCACTAAAGTCCCCTTTCCCTGGGGTACTCCTACGCTCATAGCAAATGCCTGTCTGCTCCAGGCAATTTTGCAATCAGTTATCCTTACTGAATGATTCATGCACAAATAAATATTCCATATTCTCTGGGAAGAAATTACACCAACCCTCTGCATGCAGTGAGGGGTGCTGGACTACAGGGACAGATCAAAGACAGGAGTCCAGATACATCACATTTCCCCTCCAGCCACACAAACTCCCTTACTGGTAAGGCAAAGAGCTTGTGCCCGTCCTTGTGTCTGTCTTTCTCCTGTTTCACTGCTTCTTTCTTATCACACAGGCACTTGGCTGGAGCATTTTGTTGATCCTAATCATAGCAGCTTTCCTTGCCCGCTGGCTCAGACCTTGCTTCAACCAGGCCACCCTCCTGCAGGCACGTCACTGGAGCAACTACATTGACATCGAGCAAAAGATTTTTGAGGAAACCTGCTGTGAGCACAGCCGGCTCTTTGCTCACAAATGCATCCTCCACTTCTTTGAAAGCATGCAGCAGGAGATCAAACTGCACAGCTTCAGCTTGCCTAGGGAGGGAGAGGGGGCTGAAGGAGGGGAAGATCTTCTCCGGGGCATCACAGATCAGGACCAGGTGAACAAACTTCTGAAAACGTGGCACTATGAGAAACCTCCCCTGGATGTCAGCCAGGCACACCAGAGGCATCCCCTGGTGCGAGACAGATCCCCTCTGCCCTGGGCAGACAACGCCAGCACCCACTCCAAATTCCCCCAGCACACCAATGTGTAAAGGGGGCTTTGTCCTGCAGACACAGAAGGAGCATTGCCAAACCTCTGCACAAAGCAAGGACCAGCGGGCAGATGACAGTGGTGCTCATACCTTCCTTGAAATCTCCAACCTCAAAGGCTCCACTCCAGGGCATGCCTAGCAAAACCTCCTAAATCAGCTAGTTCTGAGGGTCCAAGGGTCCCAGATGCAGTCACTGTTAATGACATTTCTCAGCCAGGGCCCTGTGGGGCACTTTTGTCATAGCAAAGAGTTTGCAGCTTCTTACAGCTGTGATAAAAGTGTTCCGGCTTGAGGAAGGATTGAACCACGGCAGCAACATCTGGCTGCGTACACAAACCATACACACACAGAGGAGTGAGGAGCTCCTGCCCATTCCAGTGAAACCTGGTTCAAAGGGTTATCAGAGCTGACACAGAAATTATTTAATTGGCAACTCTCTTCATACCACACCAACATATTTACTCAAAAAGGCAAAACCTGCTCCTACGTCTTCCCATCTGCTGAGAGCTCTGGCTGCCCACAGCCCAGATGCCAAACTGTTCTGCCTTTCTCTAACAAACCATCAATACTTCCATGCATTTTTAAAATGAAATAAGAAATTCATGGAGCAGCATAACTTTCATTGAAGACACCTCTGAATAAGGATTGGATTGGGTTGGATTTGCAGAAGGAACAGGAGATGGAGGCTTTGCGAAACACAACCACGGGGCCATGCTGGGGTTTAGGTAGCTGCTGTAAGCACTGGTGCTAAGCCATGCAAAGGACACACTGACTCTGCCTGAGAAGTCTGAACACAGATTTTAAACACTCCCCTGCTAGATTTGAGTACAAACTGACCTATCCAGAGGACCATCCTTGCAACACCTCTTTGGGCATTTCTATCCATAGTTTCAAAACTGTTTGAATGTAACCTTATCTCTGAGTCTTTAGTGACAATTGCTTTCTCACCTGCCTTTTCCAGCCCCCATTGTACATGGTGCCAGTCTGACTGGTACTTCTGTCCAGCATTGCTGCTTGGATGCATTAAAGTCTTTATTGCAAACTAACCCAGAAGAGACACATCTATTCCTCCAGGCTGAACCTCACACTGGTGCCCACCTTGTCTCTTGGAGGGAGAAGTGCAACGTGGAGGGGCTGGGAGGAGGTGGAGGTGAAGAAGAAATGTCTCCTTGGGCATGCATGGATAGGTGGGGCAAGCAGGGTTTCCAGGAGGAAAGAAGAGGGTGGGATAGGGACAGAGAAACTTTCCACCACATTGGGACAAAATCCAAAATGAGGGATCAAAATGGAAATGCATATTAATCCCCCAAATTGACTTGTCAAGCTGCTGGCAGGTGCCGTCACCTCCTCCCCAGGATGTTTTTATGCAGAGGCCAGAGAATGACGATGTGCTGTGTAAAACATTGGGAGGCAAAAGAACTCCATAGCCCACCCATGGGCAGCTGCACCCCTTTGCCCACTGAGGCCCAGTCAGGAGCTGCAGGGCACAGAGGGATGGGCTGCAGAGCTTTTCTTATTTGCATAGCAAAGTCAGATCTGGATGAATCCCTGAGCTCCCCTGGATATGCTAGGAGAGTGCACAGAGCCAGCTGTGGCCCATGCTGGTAGGGAAAAACACAGTGGTCTTCTCCCCAGGAGCTCTTTAGATGCAGGGAGCTTCTGAGCTCTTCTTTGAAATCAGCATTGCAGTTTGAATTGTGTCCCTGGTTTACTTTTATCAGACATGATGTCACAAATCTGAGGCTGCAACTCAGTTTGGACGCACCATTCCGTACTAGTCAAATTGGGTATTTTCCTAACACGCTCAGAGCTGAGGTCTGCAGCTCCATTTGCATGCTGCTTTCCATGTTCTCAGGTTTTAAGTCACCCTAGTGTGGCCACAAAATATGAAAGGCTAAAAAGGGAAAGAGGAACAGATTCCTTATCTGTACCAGGAGGGAGAAAACAGGAGGGCATAAGGGTGCTGCCACAGGTTTTGAAGGTCTACAAAGGTTCACACGCTGCTGGGAGAATCTGGTCTGGTCATGGAGTAGCTCCACTTGGCTGGGGCCATGGGTGTTCATTCCTCCCAGCCTCCCTGAGTCTCCTGCTGTGTTTCCTTCTAAAGCCCAAGAACTCTTCGCCATTGCGCAAAGTGGTATCTGGCACCTCATGACAGAACAAGATGCAATAAACCCAAAATGCAGGAAAATTCCATTTAAACAGAAGAAAACACTGATTTTGAGGGTGATGGAAAGGCTTGCCCAGAAAGTCTATGGCACCTCCATCTATGGAAATATTCACATCCCAATTATATGTGAGCCTGAACATGCTTTGTGCAGGGAGTGGTGGGTGGGCCAAAAAATCTCCAGAGGTCTCTTCCCACCAGCTCTATTAGGAGTGTGTACCCTCCTGTGGAAGTTGGGGCAGAGAGGGTAATTCACAAACTTTAGCAGCTCTCTGTCTCTCAGGGCTGTTGTGATGCCTGACCTGCAGGTATGTCCAGCGTCCTTAGGGATCCTCACCTGCCAAGAGCCTGTGAAACAGCAGAGCTGACTGCAAGGACAACTTCCTTAGTCACTTCCTAAACTCTCCTGATGGGAATTGTTGCTGCTTTCACATCCCTCCTTTCTCTATCCTACGCTGACTGGGACATGCAAAAGCCCTCTCAACTCCACACTGGAGTCTGTCTTGGTGTGCGGGTGCAGGACTGGCACCTGCGAGGGACATGGGCATGTACCATCTCTTTCAGGACAGGGTTTTGGGATTTTGGAGGCATCATCAGCCCTGCCTTCCCTTGCAAGTCAGTTAGAGTGAATTTTTTGTTGGGAAGCTCATGAAACAAGGCAACATGGAGAGAAAGACCCAGGCATTGTCTTCTATGGGCTCTTTTTTGATTCCCACTGACCTATTGTTGGCTTCAGTGGGAACTGTAGTGCTGTACACCAAGCAGGCTCAGGCCCTTCATTCATGTTTAATAAAAGGCAGGGTTTTCCTGGAGATCAAAAAGCTCTCAGCTTTTTACAGGGTTGATTCATGCAGGCTTTGATGTGAACTGCCCTTCAAAAAGTCACTTGCCACGTGAACAGAGAAGCCAGTCTGAGCTCTTAGCTAGCAACACAATAGGCCTCATCTATATTCATGCAGCAAAATCTCTTCCCATTTGATGAGATCATGCAATTAACCTCTCCACAGCAGGCAGAGCTAAGACTGCTCAGGTATTACCCATTCTGTGCTCACCTCTGCGGTGGCATCTCAGGGTGACCTCAGCATAATCAGCTGAGCCCCAGGACTGGTGCGGGGCAGACTCAGAACCTGCAGCACTGACTAATGGTGAAAACGCCTGGTCTGGCTTCCTAGCTCTGTCCTGACACCCTGCAAAACCCTGGGGGGAAGTACCTCTCCTGTATCTTCCGTGTGCCACCCACCTATGTACAGCTTCCCTTGGTGACATGTCCCACAGCCACCATTGCAGTCACACTGGTGCCCAGTCAGATGTATCTTGACCCTCTCGTCAACAGCTCAGGTGGTGCCTGGACAGGAACAACTGAGCAATTGCCACCATCTGTTTTACAGCCACTTCTAGTCCCAGTAATCCCCCATCTTTTGGCCAGCTTCAGGGAGCAAGTGAGTGCACCAAGGCTGCTTTGTGAACTGGGAACTGAGATGCAGGAGAACACCATCAACACCGTCCACTTCTTTTAGATTTGTGCTGTAGAAGACAAGCCTAACTGTTACCTCTCCTTCCTCTGCTTTTCCTTTTCTTTTCCCTTCCCTCTGCAGAATAAAAAATAAGAAGTATTTCCCAGTGAAGCAGGTACAGAAGTAGGGGCTGGCAGACCTGCAAGGTGCTTGCCTCTGAGGCTGCTGAGGCAAGGCAGGCACACGAAGGGAAGGGGGAAGCTCTGGAATCCAGTTTTTCCATGTGTGCCAGCACTGCAGAGGTGGGGTGTCCCATTCAGTCCTGGGAGGAGCAGCCACCCCCTGCATTTGCAAACAGGTTCACAGAGGCCAATCAGCCAACTCTGCCCAGGGCACAAAGTGCTCTGGGGAGGACACAGCCATGGTAACACCTGCACCCTCCAGCAAAGAGGACTGGTGGCTGGGAGGCTGCAGAAATGGGAGTGTGGAGAAGAATGAAATCAAGTTTTGAAAACCAGAAACAAACCTGGTCCCAGATCCAAAGAAGAGCAGGAGGAAGCAAACTCTAAACTTTTGTAGACAGCAAAATCAGCAGAAAAAAATATTTTAATTTTCTGCTTTAAATAGTGGGGCTGTAAGAGTGCATGAATGAAACAGTGAACTGCACAGAAACTTGGTGATGCCATCTTTGAAGAGGAAATCTGAAAGAATGAAATAGGCTGAGGCCACAGCTTGTACCCTGGTGGGGGAAAGAATCAAGTGAAGATGGACAAGTTTCGGATGATCTTCCAGTTCTTCCAGTCCAACCAGGAGTCCTTCATGAATGGCATCTGTGGGATCATGGCCCTTGCCAGCACCCAGATGTACTCAGCGTTTGATTTCAACTGCCCCTGCCTGCCACACTACAACCTGGCCTATGGGCTGGGCATCCTCCTGGTGCCCCCCTTCATCTTGTTCCTGCTGGGTTTTGTGCTGAACAACAACATCTCCATGCTGGCAGAGGAGTGGAGGCGGCCGCAGGGCCAGCGGGGGAAGGACCCGGCTGTCCTGCGCTACATGTTCTGCTCCATGGCCCAGCGGGCCATGATCGCCCCCGCGGTCTGGGTGTCGGTGACACTGCTGGACGGCAAGTGCGTCACCTGTGCCTTCTGCACCTCCGTGCCCGTGGAGACCCTGGGCAATGCCAGCCACCCCCACCTCTCCCAGGGGGAGATACAGCGGGTCCTCGCCCGAATCCCCTGCAAGGAGATCTACAATGGGCAGCAGCTCATTGCCAACGAAGTGGCCGTCAGGTACCTGCGCTGCATCTCACAGGTAAGAGGCACCATGGCTGTGCTCTCACTGGTGGCTTGGGGTTAGGCACTACCAGCCTTAGCCCTTCCCTCAACAGAATCTCCTTGTTGAAATCAAGCTGCAGCAGGAGAGACTGGTGACTTCACAGGGGTACAAGGTGTTCAGACCCAGCTCTGTGGGGTTATGCCTCCTGTGGGGCGCAGAGGCTGTAGCTGTAGGTCATCCTGATAATTGGCCCCTTCTCCTGCCTGGGCAGCCCAGGGCTGCAGACAGTGACAGCCAAACCACCTGTAGTATTTATCCAGAGCAAGCTCAGAAGGGGCTGAGATGGATCTTACTCATCCTCTCCAATAACCCATCAGTTGCTCTTGCCTCTTATTGCAACATGGGCAAGCAACGGGCCAATAACCATCTATGCCACTTGCCTCTGCCGCTACATGGGAACAGCCAGTGTGTGTTTATTATGTGTGTTATTCCTCAGGGAACCACAAACGAAGATGTGCCACTAACCACTTGTCCTGTGCTTAATTCCTCTCAAGCCCTCTGCTCCTGGCCATGCTGGAGACAGGATGGTCTGAAACACCTGTCACTCATGCACTCCCATTTATAAGCAGACCTGCCTGACCTCCTTAGGGCAGAGAGGAATCATTATCCCCTTTAAGAGAAATGGAGCCACAGGGATTTCTACAAAGACACAAAGCAGATTTTCCTGGGCAGACCCCAATTGGAAAGCACTGGGAGCTGAAAAACAAGAGGTCCCACATAGAACCTCCCCCCAGGTGCTATTTTAGGGGGCTGCATTTCCGGGAGGGTTGAACTTCACGAGCTCTGCCAGTACAGCCTGGAGGCAGCCTGAGCTGAGACTGATGGTGAACAAGACCGACTGGTCCTGGCTCTGCCCTCATCTCACCCTTCCTGTCAGACCCCATTAACAGGGGAGCTTTCACTGCTGCTCACTCACAGCAGATGTTACTAAGTTCAACAGCTCAGAAAAAGAGTTAGACAGCTGCATAAACCAGGGGGTATCTGGGATAATACTGCAAGTCAGAGGACACAGGCTATCCTAGACCTAGGTGAGGCACCGTCGTATCGGAGGCAGGACCAAGGGCTGGGCACAGGATTCAGCCCTGGTGTTATTTATGGTCTGTGGCTGCTGATGCTCTACAAAGCAAGAAGCAAGAGGGGCTGCCTATGTGGATGCACAGAACAAAATTTCAGTGCAAATGGCTCGTAGGGTTTCCTCATCCAGTTTTGCAGTGTAAACACAGCCAAATGTCAAACAGCCCCAAGTGGAGGCAGGCTTGTTTGCAAACCAGGGGGGTTCTGCTGGCTGGTTCTGCTGGCCATGTGCTCTGCCTGCCTGTGACAGCTCTGGTTCCCCTTCATCCCTGCAGGCTCTGGGCTGGTGCTTTGTGCTGCTGATGACCACTCTGGCTTTCTTGGTCAGATCACTTCGGCCTTGCTTCAGCCAGGCTGCCTTCCTGAAGAGCAGATACTGGTCCCACTACATCGACATCGAGCGCAAACTGTTCGATGAGACGTGTGCGGAGCACGCCAAGAGCTTTGCCAAGGTCTGCATCCAGCAGTTCTTTGAGGGCATGAGCACGGACCTGGTGGCTGCTCGCTGTCACCTGCCCAGGAAAGCCCCTGCTGATGTAGGGGAAGCTGCTGAGAAGCTCTTGGGCATCACCGACCAGGGCACCATGAACATGGCCCTGAAGAGCTGGCACAGATGCAAGCCCCCACTGCACCTCCACCCACCTGCCCTCCCCACTGGAAATGGCTGGGCAGGAGAAGGGCAGCCCCCCACGCACCCCTCTGCGCCCCGGAAAGAGACAGCTGCCTACTACAGCTGGGTGTGAGGGCCCCTGGGGCTGTGCAGAGGCAGAATCACGTTTCTGTGAGACGGGCTGCGGAGAGGGCAGAAGCCAGGGCACAGGCAAGGGCCAGTGCCACAGCTCTGGCAGGGGCAGGGGAACAGGCACCCAAAGGACTCAGTGGTGCCAGTGTGGTCTCATCTGCTCTCATCTGCTCTCACATCCAGTCCTACAGCATCAGTGATTCAGGTTACGAGTTTTGTGCCAGTAGGGACAATTTTGCAAGGCCATGATGGACGAGCCCCAGGGATGCTGAAGGGTGCAACGTGGCAGCCAGATGTGCCGTGTGTCCCACACCACTGAGCACCAGGTTTGTGTTGTGGCAGTTGCCAAGACAGACTCTACCAGAGGTGCAAAACTTCCTCTCTTTTATGACATGCTCAGCATTGAGCACTGCATGTGGGCTTAGGCAGTATTAAAAATCCCCTGGTAGGGAAACAAGCTTGGAGTGCCCCTTTCTCCTGCCAAGTTGTGAAACCCTAAAAGATCACATTACTCCTCTACACACTACATCCTCACAGACACATGGCCTCCAAGCCAAGAAAAGCCTTAAAATAAATTTGACCAAAGCAATGAGCTAGTGAAAAGACATCCCATATCACACTACATGTGACAGAAACACAATGGTTGGTGTAACAGGCACCATTAAATGAGGACTCCACAGAAATGCTCCTTGAGGGAAGAGTCCAGACAAGGAGAGCAGCTAGCATTCAGCAGCAGGGAGTGGAGAAGGAGCCAGGCCAACACCCTGCCACAGATCTGCCTCAGGATGATTTGTTCTTACAATTTTTCCTGTATCTCTCCCTGACACAAAGACTGTTGTTAAAAACCCACCTGGGTGTTTGTTTAAGGAGCCAAATAAATAATTCAGGCTTACCATTCAAGCTCTGTGCTCAGACACCAGGATTTATAAAAGCTATTTACAAAAGCTGTTGGTGTTTCTTTACTTGGATGCAATGAAAGGGACTGGAAGAGCCCCCCAGGCTGAGCCTGAGGTGCTGAGGCTGTGTGAGTTGAAGTGCTTTGCCAGTGCATGGCCGCCAGCAGCAGCCAGCCCTGGCCCTCAGAGAAGCCAGGAAGTCACCACCAACATTACAATTGCCCACTTCCGTAGAAACAGAGGATGACAGGATGCAGGGCCTTGAAGTGACCATGGAAATCACAGCCTGGAAGAGTGTTTCTCAGTGGCCCTGATTTTATTACAAATATGCAGAAGGCAAACCCCTTTTGAGGGATTAGTTTTAGCCCTGCCACTTCCCTTCCGAGATGTTCATCCACTTGAAATTTCTGCTGCAGTGTTCTTGTTCAAACAACTAATTATGGCTGGCCAGTAATTGAGGTGACTGTCATTTGCATAAACCTTAATTATCAGTGTGTAACTCCACAGAGGCTTTGGGGAGAAGAGAACAAAGGACCAAAATGATGAGGAAATTCTCTTGGCTGCTGTGAGAGCATCTTAGCAAGCCCATAGTCAAGGGCAGGCTGAATCTGGCCAACTCCCAGGAGAAAGGAGCGTGACATGGCTTTGTCATTAATCTTCACACCCTAACTTTAATTAACGCACCTGCCCAGAAATTAATAGGCACAAAACCTGATTTACAAAGCAAAGGAGATTAAAAGATAAAGGTGGTTACCACTCCTATTATTTGCAGTTCTGTGCTGTTTGTGGCTCACTGAGAGAGGCGTGCTCAGAGTCCCCAGGATGGCGAGCAGCACAGAGGGATGGCAGGCTCCATGGCACAGCCATTAAGGTATCAAAATAACTAGATGCATTTCCAATGAGAAACTTCTGGACTTTTAACTAAGATTTTTAGGATTAGAGCTTTGCTTCCATGCAGCAAATTGTGCAGCTGCAGAGTCCTCATAGACCAGGCAGGTTCTCCTCTCCGTGCTGGAATTTGGAGACGTTGCTCATTGCCTTTGGGAGGAGAGCCTTCCCAAGGGAACCCGACACAGCCCCTGGGATTTCAGCCAGGCTGTGGTCCCGGTGCTGATCCCGGTTTGCTGCAGCGCCCTGAGCATGGAGCAAGCCCCACGGTCCCCGCCAAGCCAGCAGGGGAGCCAGCCCCAGGCAAGCACCGAGGGTGTGGGAGTGCCGAGGGAGGCACCGCACCCAAACAACCGGGAGCTGCAAAAACCCGCCCGGGGACCCCAGATCTGGGGGTAGGAAGGAAGACGGTCCAAAATTCCCATCGGCTGAACTGCCAGCGCTGGGCTGAGCCTAGATTTGCTCGGAGCAGAGGGGAACGTGGGTGTTGCTGAAGATTTGCCTGTGCTAAAGACATTCTCTGGGGAGGGCTGAGTTTAACCCCAGGGACAAGACGGCAAGGAGGGTGGGGAAGGAGGATGGGGGCCTCCGGCCTCTGCAACAGGCTGGGCAGGAGCTGGAGCTGAGGGACAGATGGCGGAGGGGAGGGAGCAAAGAGAAAGTGAGGCACTCTCGGCTGCCTCGCAGGCATCGCTCAAGCAGAGGAAACAGCGAGCGGAAAAGTTGAGCCAGGCAGGAATGCACCGCACTCGCCAAAAATCAGGCTGTGCCCAGCCCTGCACACATGGCCCCCGGCCCTGCTCAGCCCCTCAGCCTGCAAGGTCCCGCGTGGGGGGAAGCGGAACCTGGCACCCCACAGAGCTTGTGATGCCCCAAAAAGCCCACCCAGGTGGGCGCCTTCCCGCTGGCTCAGCCCGCTCCCATGCCTAAAGCAGAAGTTTCTGCCCCTTCTCGTGGGACCATGGGCTTCTCCCACGCTGTCCCTGCCTGCTTGGTGTGGCTCCACCAGCATGACTGCGTCCCCTGGGGACCATGGGGGCTGCACCCAAGTCCCAGGCTGGGGGGCTCCACCATTTCCCCTCTGCACCCCTGCAAGGCGCCTCATCGCTGCCGTTCTCCAGGCGAACTCCCGGCCATCCCGGCCAGCCATTGCACATCTGCATCATGAGTCTGAAAAGCACAATGTGCTTTTTCCAGTGACTCATTCTCTCAGCTTTTCACTTCCTTTTTTTTTTCTTCTTAAAGGCACAACCTCAGCTGCGCACAGAGCAGAAGCCAAGCGCCTATTCTTTGCCCCACCCAAGCTCAGGGCCTGAGAACAACCTCCTCCCTTTTCCCAAAAGCCAACAGTGGAGGGCATGTTTCAAACTGAATAAGGAAGCCTTCGCAAACTGTTAAGGCTGTTTCAAAAGCTTCCACTTTGCCCATCAGACCGGCCTCGGCTGCATCCCAACTCCTGCACAGCCCTGTGTGCTGCTGGAAACTCCCCACGACCAGAGCCTGAGCGAAAAAACACAGGAAGGGCTGAGAAGGCTTCAGAACTGGTTTCAACAACTTTTTCAAGTAAGTGACTTAATTTTTCTTGGTTTCATATATATTTTGGAGAAGGAAACAGAGGCTTTTAAAAACTTACCTACTGCAAACAACTTCTCTCCTCCCCTTCTACCCAACCCTCTCTCCTATACCGTAACTACCAAGCAGAGGAAGGGTAACCTCTAAATGGCAGATACTTCTCTTTGCCAGCTCCTCACATTTTTGCTTTGTGATTTGTCAGGCTCTGTCAGGAAGGTTACAGGGCCGTGTTTATCAGGGCTGTTTGTGGGTAACTAACAACAGATGCTTGAGCTAGAGCAAGTTGGTGGGTTTAGCATCTGGCTGCAAACGTGGAGTTCCACACATGAAGATGGAGGCCTGGCTCCCCATCACGGGTGGCAGTTTTTGGCTGGTCTGTCTCCTTTGCAGCGGGAGTTTTGCATATGGAAAACTGGGAAGCTGCAGGAAGATATTAAGGTCTGTTTACATTAGAATTCAGCAATATCACAGTGTGACTTTACAGGGATTGCCATGGGTTAGACACAGCAAAGAACAGAGGCCAAATTTCTGCTCCTGTCCCCCACCTATGCTCCATGGAGAAAGGGAGTAAACCAGGATTTGTTGAGGCAGCAGATGAACTGAGGCAGAGTAGTGATTTAAAGCACTGTGTAAGAGCAAGCCTTGTGCAAAAGACCCTATGGATTAAAGTATCTTTGTCTCTTCTGCCTGAATGTCCCTGAAGTCTTGTCCCTGCAGTTGGGGTGGCCCAGGGAAGACTTTGGGGCAGCCCTGTGGGCCATGGCTCCCAGGTAGCCCCAGATGTGTGCCGGTACTTCCAGCACGGTGCAAGCTGCCAGACACAGTTAGTTGGGTGCCCAGGTCCTTCCTGTTTCCAGCAAACCCTGGTGACAGCAGTTCCTCTGAGGCCAGCAGGTTTCATCACAGGGATGAAGGTTCCCAGAGCTTGCAAGGTGCTTGAGGCTTCCTGAGGAGAAACCCTGTGGGGATGCAGTACTGATGGAAAGTCAGCTAAGAAATTAATTGAATCCAGCTTGCAGATGGCATGGGGAAATGGACTTCGCTGCAGGGAGTGTGGATACATTCCCCAGTTATTTCCCTGCCCTTAAAAAAATCAGGGCACATGCTTTTTCCTGCTTGGTCCCAAGTGCCTGCAGCCCTGTCGGTGGGGTATAACACAAGCAAAGGGCACCAAAGAACATCTCTGGCACTGAGGCTGCAGGTTGAGGGGCTCAGTCTCAGGGCAGCAATTAAGAGGCTGAGCTGGGACTGCAGGCCAGGACAGGGAGTAGGATTATGTCAATCAGCTGCAGGATGGGAGATCATCCTGCCACACCTAATCCTAGCAAAAGCTCACACGTAATTGCTGTCCCAGCTCTATAAGCATTTGGTGTTTGTATCCTGGGACATCAGGATAAGTTTTCCCAGAAAGTAACTTCTCTTGCTGGTAGCAACAGCCCCCAAGCATCCCTTCACCCTTCTCAGCAAAGGCTGCTCCTGCCTGGGCCTCCCATGCCACATTTCTGTGCTCCCAAACCTGCTGGGATGTCTCACAGCACCCCTTACTGCCTTCCTCACATACCTGCGTCTATTAATAAGTATTAACTCATCAGCTCTAAAGAGGGAGGCAAAAGCCACACAGAGCACCTTCAAAGCATCACAACCCTGGCACCCATGTGGCTGGGCTAGTGTGAGTCAGTGGCAGGGCTGGGGACACATCCTAGTGCCAGTGCTCTGGTTCAGTTTTCCCAGTAACATGGTGTCCTCTTTCATTGCAGGTTTGGGGGATCATCAAGAGTTTGCCAGTGATGCTGACAATAATTGCCTCTGTGAGAGGTGACTAAAACCAAACAGAAGGAAAGAGGACAAACATGCAATTGAGAGGGACAGAAAGGGATGTCCGACCTGTCAGCTTTGCTGTAGTGAAGCTTTTGGAGGACTTAGTTGGAAACTAAAATGGCTGAGGTTTCACATACTGCTTAGGCAAAGTCCCTTTTCAGCGCCTTTTGAAGTATCCCTGGTATCAGCAACCAGCTCCAGAGGCTGGGACACCAGGTGGGAGAAGGGACATCAGCAAAGGTGTCTTGCTCCTGGAACAGCTCCTTGCACATCAGCTAGCACCAGGCCATTTCATCCCCCATTGGAGTGTTCTTCAGTGCTGGCGGCTGAGCCAGCAGGGCCCCACTGCAGCACACACCTCTCAGCCCCCGGACGAGATGGCCGCCCTCATCGCTGAGAACTTCCGCTTCCTCTCCTTGTTCTTCAAGAGCAAAGACGTGATGATTTTCAATGGTTTGGTGGCCCTGGGCACAGTGGGGAGCGAGGAGCTCTTCTCAGTCGTTGCCTTCAACTGCCCCTGCTCCCCTGCCCGCAACTACATCTATGGGCTTGCTGCCATTGGTGTCCCTGCCCTGGCCCTCTTCCTCATTGGTGTCATCTGGAACAACCACACCTGGAACCTGGTAGCCGAATGCCACAAGCGTGGCACCAAGAACTTCTCTGCTGCTGCCACCTTCCTTCTCTTTGGCTCCATCATGGGCCGGGCATCCGTGGCACCCATCACTTGGTCGGTCATCTCGCTGCTGCGTGGGGAAGCTTACATCTGTGCCCTCAGCGAGTTTGTCAAGCCATCCTCCCTGGACAAGTTTCCGGCTGAGTATGGGGCCGAGGTGCTGGCCAAGTTCCCCTGTAGAGACGTCCCAGCAAACCTCACCAAGTTCAGGGACGAGGTGACACGGAGGCTGAGATACGAGTCCCAGGTAGGCACACCAGGGAGAAAGCCACAGGGGGTAGGTAAGACCACCTTGCCGTGCCCTAACGCAGCCTCTCTCTTCTCTCCCAGCTCTTCGGCTGGCTGCTCATCGGCATCGTTGCAGTCCTGGTTTTCCTCACCAAGTGCCTGAAGCACTGCTGCTCGCCGCTGAGCTACCGGCAGGAGGCCTACTGGGCCCAGTACCGCTCCAACGAGGACAAGCTCTTCCGACGCACGGCCGAGGTCCACTCCAGGATCCTGGCAGCCAAGAATGTGAAACAATTCTTTGGCTTTGTGGCACTGGACAAGGAGGAGAAGGAGCTGGTGCAGGAGTTTCCAGTGGAGGGCGTCCAGCCGAGCCCCCAGTGGAATGCCATCACAGGTGTCTACATCTACCGAGAGAACAAGGGCTTCCCCCTCTACAGCCGCCTCCACAAGTGGGCCAAAGGGGTGGAAGGGAACGGGCCAACCCCAGAAGGCCACGAATTGCTGTTTTTAGCTTCCTAAGACAGATGTGCACCAGCAGTGCTTCCCCAGACTGCCTGGCAGGCCTTCCAGTTTCAGTGCTCGGCTGAGGGATGCACTGGGAACATTCCTCCTGGCAGGATTACTTCTCTCAGCAGGTAAACAGGAATCAACAGCCTCAAGGCAGAGACTGATAAGCAATACCCCGAGCTGGGGAACCCCTCCCTCAGAGACAACAGTCTCACTGCTGTTCCCAGAGACACAGGGGAGCAAAGAGCACATGCAGCCCTTACCTCCAGGCTGCCAGTGAAGCCCACTGCCTGATGCACCAGCAGAAGCCTTGGGGAGCAAGAGATGGGCACATTTTTCACTGTGACTCCTGCAGTCCCACTTGTCTTCCCCACAGCAGGGTTAGCCCTAGCCATCTCACACCTATTTTATTGACATTGATATCTTCTTACACACTTGTGTGATGCCTGTTACACAGGCAGGTCCCAGAGCACTTTACAGACTTTACAGTGCAGGTAAAAGAAGGAAGCAGTGGGTAAATTCCTGAGGCAAGGAGGATGCAATAGCATCTGGGAAGGAATGGGTCAGTAACAGCCACTGAGAGACTAAAGCAGGAGGAATTACCAATATTCCTGGTATTCAGAAAGGCACTCTGTAATTACCAAGTTGAAATTTGGGTAAGACACCAAACTCCCTTTGTTCTTACTAAAGTGCCTAGCAATCTCTAATGAGCCCAAATGGTCGCCACCAGGAGTTTATAAACCCAGAGGAGGCACCATCAGCAGAACAGCTTTGGGGCAAGGTAGCGAGGTGAAGACTGAGAGGAATCAGTACCCACAGCACTGTCTGCATCTCATTGCATTTCTCATCCAATCATCGGATGAGAGTCTTTTGTTTGGGTTACAAGATGCAGAAAGACCTCAACCAGGATTAGCTTTACATATATGTATATATAAACATACATATAGTAGATATACCGTGTAACCATAGTTAGTCAGTTGTATAAATGGAGCATCTTTCTCAGAGGGGAAGGGGATGAGAAAGCTGCCAGCCCAAAGAGCACACATTACATTCACCCATCTGCTGCACTGGGACTGCAGCCCTAGGAGCAACATGGGGACAGCAGGAACAGGATGGGGGAGCAGCCCTCTCCCTACCCATCTACCACTGAATTTTCTAAAATCTTTTCCACTGCCTTAATTGGCTCCTGGAGCAGAAGGTCTCTTTTATGGACTTGGCCATACTCTGCAAACCAGAAAGGTGTAAAATTACTACCCTCACCATGACACTGTGTGACTGTGGCTTCAAGGCTGCTCCTCTGGCATTGCACAGTCCCTTTTCTCCCAGAGGCCAATCCTGTGTACCCAACACTGTTTAAAGAGCTGGCACGACAGAGAAATTTGTTTTTCCTATTTGAACTGTTTTGTTATAGGTACAACTTCCTTTTATACTGTGCCGTTTACCAAAAAGCTTAAAGTTGTTCAAAAAACAGCTCAAACGCATAGAACTCAGAGGGGCTTACACACAAGAAGATTTGAAATAAATTATTAAATGAGAGTCATTTTTCATTGCCTTCTGAGTTTTTTTCAGGGGGTATAAAAGGCATAATTTAACATTCTCTTTGAACTCAAAGACTAGGAACTTATTTTTTCTTTCTATTAAAGATTCAGATCCTCTCCTATCCAGATCATCCTAGAATGTTTCAAAGCATTACCACATATTGCAAGTTAGTAACATGGCTTTTTAGTTATTCTTGCAGTGAGTAGCACAAATCTTGTATATCAGGATACACAATTGCAGCAAAGGATAGAAAATTATTTAAAAAGCTTTTGACAAGTATGGTACCTTGCAAGAAAGAGCTGCAGGCTAGTCCCTCACATAAAGAGGATGGAACACCGCTTAATGGGCGAGACATCACAGGATCCCTGTTCAGCCTCTCTACAGATTTGCTTTGCATTTGTGGGAAGGCTTGGCTCTCAGCCTCACCATCAACTAATCCACAGAAATAATCAGATGGAAGTTAAATGAAATTGCATTAACTTGAGATGAAAGGGAGTTCATTTGCATTTCTTCTCACTGGCCCTCAAGTGCAAACATGCAGATGCGCACGCCACCCCCACACAGCCAGCAGACACAAGGTAACTTGCTGAAACAAAGCAGAGTTCCTCTTACTTCCTTTATTTTCCTTGCCTTCCTCCTTGATGGTCCTAATTATTCCTTTGAACCACCTCCACTCTGGTTCCTTCTCTCCCCCTTCTCGCCTTTGAAGGAAAGGGGAACGACACATAATGCTTGAGAATGGATTTTTATCTCAAGAATAAACCATGAGCACAAACCATCTTTTGTTCTGTTTACATCCCTTCTCTCCTGCATTAAATCTACTCTCTTTCCATGTGCTGGGATGGGCTAGGGGCTTGTCCAGCTTGTCTGTTTTCCCTCCCTCTTGTTGGAGAGGAATGTTTGAGTGGACAGCTGTCAGTGAGGAGTGGAGCAAGACACTACACTCAGAAATTTGTTCGCAATTGCAGAGATTTGGTTTTTCTCCCCTCTTCTGCCACCCTGAGCGTGGTCCCCACTGAGACAGCCCTAGGATTCTGCCTCTCCTGGCACATCAGGACCCTCAGGAATATATTCCTGCTGTTCCTGTCACCCAGTGCCCCCCAGTGACAATGCTGAGGTAAGGAACATTAACCCACATGGTTTTACACACAAGCACAAGCAGCCAGGTTAGATTTCTCACTGAAATGCCAAGAGCGAAACTGAGCCACCTATCTTCCTGGCATGCTGGATCACACAAGCTGCAAGCTCACACCCCCTGCTTTTCCTCCAAAGACCAACAATAATCCCATCACAGAGCAGCCCACAGGTCACAGCTCCCAGCAGCAAGATGGGTTCAAACCAGGCTCCTCCAGTACAGAGAATTACACACAGGTCTTTCCCTTCTCCTGCCTAGTACAGACAGTATAATAGCCCCAGTAGTGAAGAAGAAACAATACCTCTGAGGGATCTTGGTTTCTATTCCAACGCTTATTTACATGTTCTATTATGCAACTAATTAAGCCAAAAGAACGAGCCACCCTCATTGAAGCTGTGTTCTTTAAAAAAAGCAGCAGTTGTTACTGGATGTTGCAATCAGCCTCCTCCACTACAAGACCATTAAGCAAAATCTGAGTACAGCACCCTGCTCTCCCTGCGGGCAAGAAGTGAAATGACTTGCTTCTGGATCCCAAAGGACTTGGGAATGAAATAAATGCTGAATCATCCAGCCTTGCCAACACTGGGCATTCACAGAGGCAGAAGAGCTGGGTCCTGCAAAGCTCTGGTTTTGAGTTTAGAGTACCTACAATGAGTAGGACACTTCAAGTTTGGTATTTCAAAGCTGGATATCTACTCACTAGGGTCTACACTGGATAATCACATCTGTTTGCATACCCTGTTTTCCCCTTGCCTCGAGTTCTTCCTCTGTAGAACAGGTGGCTGATCATATGCACATCTCAGTGGCAAGTTAGAGGAATAGAGAATTGTAAGGATATGGACCATAAGGCACTGACATCAGTGACAGCTTTTTTAAGTACCCAAAATACCTGGCTTTTTCCAAGCAGAAGGTTACATTGGGATAACTTTTTTCAGCACAGAAAAAACACTTTTTTCTTTGACTTCAGTGATTTCTCTTAAGAGACAATGACTACTGAAAATCACTACTTTTTCTGTCATCAGTCCCTAGCAACTTGTTACAACAGATGATTGCCCAGAGAGCTTGTGAAGTCTCCATTCCTGGGTAAATCAAAACCAAACTAGGAGTGCACCTGAGCAACCTAGTCTTGCTGACCCCTGCTTTGAGCAGGAGCTTGAAGATTATCAAGACATTCCTTCCAGCTTCAACTATGCCACAGTCCAGTGTTACTCTGCCAATTTCTAGAGCACAAAGGCACCTGAGATAAATCTTTTCAAGTGTTAATTCATCCAAAAGACAAGAATCTTCTCTGCCATCTTAACAGTGAGAAAAATCAATTTATAAGGCACTGCTGTACTTAAAAACAGCGTGTCATAACTGCACCATTTCCCCAGGAAAGTAAAACAGGTATGGCTGATGTTGCCTGTGATTATAAAACAGTCTATATTTAAAAACATGTCATCAACAGACCAGGATTATTTGTAACATCTGGACAAAGCTGCAAACATTTATCAAGTCTTTTCATGTGATTGCTTGTTCTTTCCAAGCTGGTTTGGTCACAGACCAATTCTCTCCAGAAACTCACTGTCCATGGACAGTCACGGCAGAACTCCACACTTCTCAGTTCCCACACTGCATGGAAAGGCAAGTCTCTCTGCTTTCACTTGCACCACACTTAGGTGTCAGCAAGGGAACTCTTGGTCTCCACATACTCAAGTGCTGCTCTTTTAACAGCCAGGACACTTTCTGCTGTACCAAATTTCTTCTCATAATCCAGGTAGCGTTTGAAGAAGAATTTCATCTTCTTTGGTGCCAAGCTCAGGTGTATTACCCTCTCAAAGATGTCTCTGCAAGAAACCAAAGTGATTCAAATCACTGTGTTTGTGACAGCACTCAATACAAGCCCCATACCCTGTCTTTTAACAAAGAGCAGAAAGTCCAGGGGAAATTCAGGGGAAATTGCTGCAAAGTGCTGGTGCCTGAAGAAAGAGATTCCTGACAATTGGCCAAAATCTCTAAGTAGAAGCCTTCTACTTGCTTGCAGAACACTAAGGCTGCTGGTCAACTTAAACAAAGATCCAGACACTGCATTGGACCATGCATTCATTAAGTAGATGTGGAAAATTACTTCCTTTTGTCACCTCTCAGGAAAAAAAAAATTGAAAAAATATGTTTTTCCATTTTTACGTTACAAGATACAAAGATTGATTATTCAAGATTGATCTCACCCTTCAGATACAAGGCAATCCCTGCAGAGGGACAGGTGAACCTCAGTGCAAGGCCTCTAGTTTCTGTCATGCAGGCCACAACTTACAAATCAGTTCCCCTCTGCCCTATGGAACTCTTTGGGGTCTCCTCAGTCCCAGCAAGGATAAGCACTTCCACTGACCACAGTTTTGTGAAAAAAAAATTTAAAAAAAATTTAAAAAATTTAAAGAAAAATCACTTCTGCTGTGCTGTGGGAAGCCCTATACAACCTCACACTGCAGGGTACTCTGCTCTTTTCAGGTGTGCTCTGCCCCTTCCCAGCCTGCTGCACCACAACTCACCGTATTTCCTTCTGGCTGCCATGCTTGATCATGATGTCCATGTAGATGGACCAAATGTCTGTCCGCTTGGGATAGCTGCTGAGGGTGCTCTCAAAGAGGGCCTTGGCATGTTCTGTGTCCCCAGAATGGAACTCCAGCTGTGCAAACCTTGAAATGACATCCACATCTGGAAAAAGATGACATGTTAGGGTATCATAGCAACTCTCTTCCACATAATCAAACATGAGTGAGAATTACACAGAACAGAGGCAGGCACAGAGACAGCACCATCTCTACCCAGAGACAAAAGGCTCCATTGTAAAGAGGTTCTAGACAAAGGTGGGAGACACAAGGGTCACAGTTCACTTCCCATTTCAGCTCTCTGTGGGAGAGAGGTTTATTTTTACATTCATAACGTATCCTGCAGCACCCATGGGCAGCCCCAGAAACCTGGGCTTAGGCCAAGTGAACTCTTCTAGAGGGCTGTAAAACTCAAAGCTGCCTTTGCTTTGGGTGCTTAGCTTTTGTGCATCACAGCAAATTCTATTTGGTGCCTTTAGCAGAGGTGCATTTAGCAGTGACATCCAGCTTAAAAGTTTCCCTCCCCTGAGAGTCAGCTGGCTGCACTTTTCACTTATGACAAATGCTGTCACAGGCAGGGATATCAGAGAGCAGCCCATCCCCTGTCTACATTAAGGTCCACAATAAGGGCAGAGAGAGCTTACGTTCTTTGGTGGGCAGAGCCTTGAGAGCACGCTCCAGAAGCCTGTGTGTAGCCTCAGCCTGGCCTTGCTTCAGGAGGAAAGAGGCATATTTCAGCCACACAGATTTCTCCTGACGAAAACGCTTCAGCATTGTGTGGTACAATTCTTCTGCTTGCTGGAAGGACAGAGTTGAGTTAGATCACACATTCATAACAAAGCCTTGTAGCTTTAAGACTCCTATTCTTAGGCTGAGTATCTCTGAACGCTTATGACATAAAAGCAAGCATCAATGCATCCTTGCCCACTGTCAATCATAACCATTAATTCCCGTTAAGAACAGGACAGGCCCAACATCTGACAGCTGGAAGCTTGCACAGCCAGCATTTGCAGTTTACTGGCATGCCTGAGTGAGATACGTGCCAGGGATCTGCTTGCACTGTCTTACCTTGTACTTCTCAGAACTGGCATAGATGTCACACAGATGCTGGAAGACTTTCAGAGGTTCATTGTATTGAACTGCTCTCTCAAAGACCTTCATCAGTGTATCCTCAGTACCATACATGTTCTCCAAGTTCAGCAGAGCTACCCAGACATTCAGCTTCTCCTGTTCTTCCCTTAAAGCAGATATGAACAAGAATATTCAGCCTTTTGCCAGTCTTCACCAGGTTTTTGCAAACTACCCTACACAGACACACTGACTTGTAGCAGGCCTCCAGGACAAGCAAAAGGACATACTGCTCCCTGAAACACCATTTTTTAAATAGAGCACAAGAGTTGATTCAGACTACAGATTTTTATCGTTGTTTGTAATTTAAAAACAGAAGGTTGAGTCAAGAAAGCATAATATATTTAACCAGGCAGTAGACATGGTTTAAGGTACAGCCCTATGGCAAAAGCAACAGGAGTTTCACCATTTGTTTCATGTTTTGATTCAAGGACATCACTGACAGCATTATGCTCTTCCAAATGCTTCTGACTGCCCAGAAGAATGTCTGTGCACTCAGTGACACCTGCAGAAGCTCCTGAGCTCATGACCTGCAGCAGAACAACTGTGGGCCAGTGGTGGTGAGACCACCACTTTGAAGGTCAGGCCAGACCTTCAAAGGGCCAGCTGACAGTTGCTACCATTTAATCCTTCTGAGCTCACTAAAACAGACTGTCACTCCACACACAGAGACTCACACTGATACTACCAGTGTTCTTCCACCACAACTACCCTGTCATGATTTATTCTTTGGGGCAAAGAAAAGCAGAGCTCCATTATTACCTGAAACTGATTGTTTTAAGTGCTCTCTCTGCCACAGCTCTGGCCTTCTCAATCTCTGTAGCCTGGAGGTGGAAAGCCATGTACTGGAGCCAGAGGATGGAGCTGTTGGGACTGCCCAGCACCAGGCGGTCAAAGTCATCTGCTGACTGGGGCTGCCGACTCGGGTCCATTAGAGCTGCCTCCACTTTGCAAAGCTCCTTCTCCTTCTTCTGCTTCTCCAGCTCCTTCTCCCTCTTTGTTCGTTTCTTTAGCTGAAAGAGCAAAACAGGAGGACTGAGGAAGGGCAGGCACTTCATGGGGGAATAGGCAGGTCCAGATACAGCACAGCCAGACCTCAGTATGTCCAAGGCTAAGCAGTTTCCACAGGAAGAGATGAGGCCAACTGTTTAAAAGAGGATAAAAATGATACACACTCTCCACCCCTTATTACACAGTTCACATCTCAAAGAAGAGCAGCAGTACATGAAATCCCTTTTTTGTTTTTTATGAAATACATTGAGGGACCAAGTATTTTGCTAGTCTGGCAGCCCAAATGCAGGATCCACACTTTGCCCTTCCCTCGCATTCTTCCATCTTTACCCTCCAAGCCAGTACTCACCATCACTCTCTTTCACTCTAAAAATCCAACACCACTTCTCCCCATGTACAACTGGGGGCATGTTGCTGTTTCACTAGGGTGATTCAGGTCTAAATTTGGAACCCACAGTGCCATAGTTCTCTGCCTTGTTACCTTGGACAATCAAGCATCAGCCATGCATTGCCTTTATAGAGGTGAGTTTTGAGGGACAGGGGAAAGAAATCCTGAAGAGCAAACATGAAAGGAGTTCATGAGCTTGCTTCTGATTTTGCTGAACAGCTCTCACTGGAAAACCCTTCTAAAGGGTATAGCATAAAATAAGATTGCTTTTTGGTGCTTTTTGGTGTTTTGCTAAATAAGAGGACTGTAACTTGAAAGGTTTTTCATCTCCAGGTTTTTCTGTAAATTTATAACACTCAGGAAAGTAAAATGTAGAGCTGTCATTAAATAAAAAAAGTTTTGTGTTCATGAAAACATTTGTTTGACCCTAAATACTTATTTTTTTAACATGGCAACATGAGAAAACCTGTTTTTCATGCAGCCATGCTAAAATTGGGCCTTTTCGCCTCTGCTTCAGAAGTACCTGCTACTGAAGTCAGTGTTCAAAATAGCTGAACAAGTTCTTTGTCAGCTGTCAGAGATGTTCCCTTGGGTTAAAAGGCTTTGCTGCAGGGCAGACAGACATGCAAATACCAAAACATCACATTACAGCCACTGTGTGGTGCCTCCTGTGCAGACAATACAATTACACAGTACCTTGGACTGCATATCCTCCTCCTCCTCGCTCTCTGAGCTCTCTTCCTTCTGATCCAGCACAGGTATATCCATTGCATTCTCTTCATCCCAGGTGAAGCCCACAGAAACTTGCAGCCTGGGAGCTTCACCAGGCTTCCTTACCTGTTGGGAAGAAGATAAAAAATGCCCTGGGTTTTAATTTTAAGTTTTTAAACTGGGATCAGACAACTGCTCTTTGCTTGTGGCATCTTTCCATTCAGTACTACTGACTTCTTGTACTTGCAAACAGCCCAGCAGCAAAAACATTAACTACGTGACCAGCTTTGCTGTAATTTAAATTCCATCCACCTCAAGCCATATTCAGATGACACAAACACCAGCCTGTGTCGCTCCTATCTGCAGCAGTAATACTTATTGTTTTAAAGTCAAACTGACACATACCAGTAGGACTAGAAGGCCATTTCAGACTCTGGTTCTCCTCCAAACTTCTCACCTTAGATTTCTTTTTAGCTGGCTCTTCCTCCTGGTCCTCCTCTTCCTCCTCACGGTAATACACCTCAATTCCACTGTCATTTTCATCTGCTGGGCAGATCTTCCTCTTCTTCGGCTTTGCCTCCTGCAGCAAGTGGAAATGAGTGGATGGTGGAGGGCAACAACTGTGACAATCTTAAAGGCAATTCTGATCACAAAGTAAAGAGTCTGGCAGCAGAGAGAGAGTAGCATCCCCCACTACTCTCTCAGCTAAGAGACAGTGGAGAATAAACCCACACTCACCTACAGAGGGTGCAAAGACCAAAGGGACTGGAAACACAAGTGGGCTGTTATCTCAGTTAGCTCCCACCCAAAAGGAATAGTTTTTGATCTTTGTAATCTCCAATGCAATTTAATCTTTTTTTTCCCTAGTCTGTATAATTTCTCAGCCTCATCCTTCTGGGACAAGACTGTGATCTTCCCAGTCACTTCAGTATTTGAACCAACAAAGTCCTTTAGCATATCCTGTGCAATCATACCCATACCTGACCACTTTCATAGTTTCCTCTTCTCCTTTTTCTCTTCAGCTTAGGCTCTTCTCTTTTTTCCTCATCATCTGCCTCTCTTTTCTCTTCCTCTGCTCCATATTGTGGTAGGCCTAGGGATTCAGGCAAGACACTTGGCATCCCAGTGTCCTCAGGCAGGAGAGAGAGCTCAATATGTTTTTCTTTTCTATTTACCCTGTAGTGCATCACCAGGAGAAGCAGAACAGAAGAATAAGAAAAAAATCAGAACATTTACAATGACTGCAAGGATCTGAACTTCTTTCAAATCTTCCTGTCTTTTATCCTCCCTCTTTCCATCCTCTCCTCTCTTCTAACTCATAGTTCCTTTTAAAGAACATTGGACCTACCCAAGTACTTTGGCAGTGAGCAGTTTTCCTTCAGGCAGGTACTTTTCATATAAGGAATGTTTTTGTACAAAGTATGGGGAAACATTCTGGAACAGGATTCGGCCCAGGAGAGAAGTGGACAATCTGAGAAGAGGAAGAAAACCAAAAATAAGTATTCTATAGCAGGAGGAAAGAAAAATAAAGTGCATTTGTGGCACCACCAGTTCTATAAAGTGTCTCACTAACTTTTCCTACTTTCATTTCACAACCTCAACACAGTATCCATGACATCTTGAGTCCCATGAGTAAATTCATTTTGCGACCTCACATTATGCCACAGACCATCCCCAAACAAGATTCCACAATTGTACACTCAAAATAAGTTCTCCAAGACACATCACTTGCCAGAATAATTTTCTCAGGCTACTCACCCAAAGAATACACCTGATGGAGTGATTGATTTGACATAGCCTCTCAGTAGCTGGCCTTTTTTAACATCCTTAATACTTGTTATTTCAATATCCTCCACTTTGCTGTTTATCTTTGGATTTAGCCTAAAAGAAAAGGGAGGTTAGAAGTTAAAGCACTCATCCGAATAATTCACATTCTGCTCTGGATAGCAGAAAATAGATCAGTATTAACAACAGCTAGTACTCTCTGGAAAACATATTGGAGCACACGCTTCAGTTTATTGAAATGTACTGATGGACTACCTGCATCTCTGCCAAGCTCTGCCTAGCATTAGGGAATACACATGCTGCTGCAAACAAAGCCAAATGCTGCTGCACATTGGCCTGGCTTTCTCTGACACTAAGAAAATGAGAAGAGTAAAATGCTGTCTGAAATTTTGCACAGCATTTGCTTGGTGTTTTCCCCACTTATTTCTAACATACTTAATTCCACACTTTTGTTCCATAAGGAAGACAAAGCAAGAGGCTCGATTTTAAGAGACATTTAGGGCTAAGTCTATTATTTTATCTGAACTGTTAAAATGCAACTGAACATTGAAACATAACATGTTTGTATTGCAAATTCAGTGGTAAAACTTTCTTTCCAAATAAGCAAACAAAAAAGATAGGGCAGGCCTAGAAACTAGAATCTGAATCCACTTGAGCAGCTTTATGTTAAGTGTCAGACTGTTCAATGTTTGCTGATAGGCAGGAAAAAAAAAAAATCTTTCTGAAGTAGGAACAAGTACCACCCCTTACAGAAATGCATTCCTTGTTCTCTTAACACTTCTCACTGATCTTCCCAAACAAACAACAATTGTGTTTCATTATCTTTTTTTCACTAGTAGGAGATCAACAGACTAGAGGGATGACACATACCGGGACTGCCGGAGAGATAACTGGATTTTACCATTCTCATTGGAGAGGATGAAACACCTGCATGGCAGAGGATGGGGAGAAAACAGAGAGCTTTTTTACACACTAAAAAAAGCCACAGGTAGAAAATAAATATTTGCACTAGCAGAAAAAGAAACAAAGCACTCTGTTCCTTGGAGCACTTTCTGCCTAATACAAACCAGCATGACACAATAGTTCATAAAACCAGATAAAGGACTTTTGAAACATGTCTACTTGATTTACTCAGTCTCTACTGCCAGTTAAAGAGTTAAAGATTTTAAAAAGTGTTTTACTGCCAAAACAGTTAAAGATTGTTACACCTGAAATCATTTGGCCTGTTGCACTCTCCAACATTCCCAACAAGTATGTGAAGCAGGGAAATGCAATTGCTTGTGCATTACAAATGTAAAAACAACTTAATTGCCAAATAGCCCACAGAACCACTGCAGAGCTGAGGTATCTGACTACCCTTAGCCCCATCAGCACCTCAGCTAACACAGTAGCTACTCTCAAACAGACAGTCCATGAAGGCAGCTGAAAAGGGGCTTCTTCATAAATGGAAAATACAGGACTTTCACCCAAACATATATAAGGGAAGTCAGCATCACTTCTTAGCCACAGACTGACCTTGTAGTCTGGCACTACCTCAAGGCAGTGAAAAGCCTGTCACCAAAGGAGGATATTTCTAAGCCTTGCAGCTTGAAGGAACAAGGAAGACAATTACTGACCTGACAATCTTGCCAACTTTGAAGTTCCCCAGAGGATCCTCTGTGTAAGTATCATTCAGATGAAAGATACTGACTTTGCCAGTCTTCCCACCTGGCAGCGCAATGGTCAAGCCAATGTGTGGAGTCACCTTTGTTACCATGCCTACAGTGATGGTGTCCTGCTCTAGTGACTGAATTCCTGGAAAAGGTGGAGGGAAAGGGCTTCATAATACTTCAAAATATGAAGCAAGAGATAGTAAGTTAGTGTGGCTGATTTTAGTTGCCTAGTCACATATCTAACCCACAAACTTTTGGTAAGGTGCAGTCTATGCAATCTCTGTTCACAGCCATGTTTGCCTTGGTAACCCAGACAAGGTCCCTTAGTTGCACAATTCCAAGATCCAGAGTAACTGACAGATGTTGATAAATATACCACCTCACGTCAGAGATTAGAAGGGAATATGTTCAGAATGGCTCAGAGAAGGGCTTCAGTCTGAGACAACAGGAAAGTGATTCTTTATTCTAGAGGTCTGACCTCACTTGTCTTAGATGCTGCTACATCTAGGTCAGGGTCCCAGGGGTTAGTTCTGCTCTACAAGGAGGTACAGCTTGGCTCTGGAGTGTAACATCTTCACCTGAGGGGTCAGTGTAGGCCCACCTCTGAGTAAAGCATCACATGTGGTGGGGTCCTGCTCTTAAGGCTCCACAATACCTGTGAGTGACAAGCAGAGGTTTGTTTCGGTGGAATCTGTTCCAGTCACTGTAGCTGATATTGCCTGGCCATTTTTAAAGGTCTTTTCTGGATGTTTTAAGACCTGAAATAAAAGACACATTTACACTTATTTCCAGAAAAAGAGCTTTGCACAACTCTGACTAGTGTTTCTCCTATGAACCTTTACACTTCCTATAAACATCACTGATGTGCAGTTGACTGATAGCTCAGCACTGCTTCAATGGCTCTGCTATACTGAGCTGAAGCAGCTACAGGCACAGTATTTGCTTGTCAGCAAGGGGCAGCAATGCCTAAAGGGCAGAGCACTGGGTTATGAGTTCACATGGACATCAGAATTGTCTGCAGTCATTACTTGTGGCCAAGCATATGGAAAAAAAAAGTCTGTGTAGCTCACCAGTAACAGCCTCTTACCTTGGTGTTCAGAGACAGCAGCAGGTGAGGAACTCTTCCTCGAATGTCGGGGGCGACTTCTACCTCCAGCCAATTTTTGAGCATGTTATACTAAAAAGACACCAAATAACCAGAGAAGACACCTTGAGGGAAAAAAAATCTTTCCTAGCAGAAATTTTTCACTAATTTTTAATGCTAAAAAGAACTAGTCCAGCCTTGGCTTCTGCACCAAGCAAAAAGGGTGATTTCGATTCTGTTCTTGCAAGCATAACCCTGCTGTGGTTCACAGGCAAGTGCACACAGGGGATCAGCAGCAAGTGAACTTTGTGCTGGTGGCATACTCAAAGGCCACTTTACTAGAGCCTGCTGGCGACAAACAGGCATGTCAAAGAGGACAAGTCAGCTTGACTCCATCAAGTACCAAAAATTTTTGTTTCCTTCCTCTACTTTCCCTGTAAGACACTGCAGTTGCCAGGGCCACTCTCACAGTTAATGAAGACCACAGTCTTCAGTATTTAGGTCTGAGCTAAGGCCCCCCAAGGTCACGTCTGCTTGCTGCCTCCTGCAGCAAACTTCCTAAGAAGACTCTGACCTCACCTTCTTTACAAAGCAGGTGACTGTCTGCCCAACATTGTAGAGTCCAAGTTTCTTGAGGGAACTTTCTTCTTTAAGGTTCAGCATTGCTGTGAATTCCCCTTCTTTTTCACTGTGTGCAAAAGAAGAAAGAGCACATCAGTAAAACAGCTTTGGTCCTAATGATGAAGATGGAAGTTAGAAACCCAGGGGAATGTGGTGAGCTACTACTACTGTGACAATGTCTTTCACCCCTCCACAGCTGCATTTTTTCTGCCAGGAATTTATTCTTCCGTGATCATAAGAGGAAAACTTTCTGACAGGAACAGACACGACAGAGTCCAGATCGGCAGAACCTGAAGCCATAAGGACATTCAAAGGAAATGTGTGATATTTAACACAGCTACAGGACCCAAGTTAGTGTGAAAGCAAGAGTAAGAGGCCTTGCCTGACTGCATACATGTGGAGGTCCTTGCTCATGGCCAGCTCCTTCATGAATGAGAGGTACAAGAGATGGGACATCCAAGGATACAAGGTCTGTAAAGCATGTGCAGACAGCACAGAGGCCAATGCTTACCTTGGACGAATGCTGAGCTCTGGAATGGATTGTGTGAAGTGTGGATGGGTGATTGGCAGGTACCTAAAGAAGAGGAAAAGATCAAAGTTTCTCATGATCTCCCCAGGCCCCAGCCACCCACATTCAATGCCTCTGCACTGGCAAAAAAAACCCAGGTGCAAGCCCTCTATAACTACCAGAGCCTTCCAGTTCTAGTTCTTCCTATTACTATTTCAGTAGCAATTTAGGTAACCAAAATACCCCAGCAAATTTAGTCCCTGGGTCCTGTACTTAGGGCTTCCACTGGATCTTAAGAGTTTAGACATCTTTTTTTCTTGCAATCTATACTCAAGATAAACACGGTGACACAGGTAGAAAGATAATTTCCTGAAAGCTGGATCTGGGATAGAATATAATAGATTTCCTCAGGTCTCAACTACTCCAACAAAGGCAGCTGTAACAGCATCTGTTGACAGAGGGCCTAGATGACCTGAACCGAAACACAAACTGCTTCATCCTTTGCATTTCTCCAGAAGCAATACCATGTACATGTTTTCCCACCTGTGAGTATTCACATCCCTGCCTCCAATGACTCGAGCAGTCACTTTCTGTCCGGCTTTCAGAGTAGAAGTTGGAAAAGAGCCTATGGGCACTTCATCCAGAATGCGGGATGCATGGATTGAGCCTGTCAGCTTGTCATCAATAGCAACAGTGACGTGGGTCGGTTTGACGGATTTAACGGTACCGGTAACAACATCCCCCGGGGAGAGCGAGTGTTTCACAGCAGGAAGCATCTCCTCCAATACTGTCTCTGACTCGTTCCGCACCCTTACAAAAACATTCTTCTTGGCTGGGCCCTGTACTGCTAACAAGACTCCGTGGTTGTTCTCCTTCACTGCTTTTAAGGTGGCAGAGATTGTTTGTCCCACCCTCAGTTTCTCCGAGTCGAAGCGGAAGGTGTCATTGAAGTGGCAGGCGATGGGGACAGCTGCCAGCTGGCCTGTCTGCAGCAGGGACACGATGGCAAAGTGCTCTGTGATGTGCTGCACCACCACAGAGTGCTGGGAGCTCTCTCGAAGCCGCTAGACAGAAATGGACAGAGAGTGACTTCTCCTGCTGAGATTTTGATTCCCTCCGCTCTACCTCCCACAGTTCTAAAAGAGGAAACAGACCCCCTTGAAATTTATTAATCACCTACAGTTTTCCAGACAAGCAGAAACACACAAACCCAAAAACTGAATGCAAACTCACTCGCTTGGGTCTTTGCTTTAACAGTTCTTCTCGAAGAGAAACATACACCTCAGATGTGAGGGCATCCACATGAAGAACCAATGCCTTTCTTTTCTCACCAGGAGCAATATTTGTGTCTATAAATGAGAATAAGGAGATTACATCCCGATGACAATGAAGAATTCTGAGCAACTGTGATAGTGGTACATGACAAACACTAAAGGTTTAATTCCTGAAGACCAAAGACTGCTTAATCACTATTGTATCTGAACCAAATTAGTACAAACGTATAATAAGTCTATTAAAGAACAGATTCTTCCAACATTACTGGGATGTTGGGAACCTTAACTACTCTTCAAAGCCATCCCTACTCTGATCAGACTTCTCCCTATTAGTTCCTCATCAGCAGAATCCATTTTGGGAGAGGTTTCAAAGTACAAGTTTTCACAAGCAAAGCAAAGACCCTCACCTCCCAAATGGTAGCGGGTGGCAGTTACAGTCAAGCCTGTGACAGAGCTGCCACTGAACAGCGCTGAGCCATCCTCCCTCACATCCTGCACAACCAGATGCACTCTCTTCCCAGGCACCAACTCACAAAGCCTGGGCTCTCCTAAATAAAGGGAAGAAAAAGTGGGAAATCAGTTTTACTTATGTTGTTTCTTCACAAAACAAAGACAAACCTTCACATTCACTCAGTGGTACATGAAGCATTTATCTGCCTTCATAAGGGAAAACAGCCTATGCTCCTGAATCTGTAGAAATACAAAGTAAATTCTAAGAGTTAATCAAAGTAGAAACCCTTTTGTGACATTAGGGACCTAACAATTTTAGAGAGAATATTTTCCCAACTTATATGAACAGTGGCACCCAGCATTGCATATGGAAAAAAGTGAAAGCAAAACAGATTAACACTAGAAGCACAAAACAGACCTGTCACTTCACAATTACAGGAAACAAACATTAAAATGTACCAGATAGAGGAAGAATCTAAAAAGACAAGGTCAGAATTTGATAAAAACACTAGAAAAACAGCATGTGAGAAAACCCCTGCTGGAGGACTTGTAATGAATGTAGGTAAACCTATTTGAACAAACTCATTCTCATGTGAGTACTGTGTTTGGGTTATCACTAGCACTCGACCCAAAATCGATGCAAGAGGCTTAGCAGACTTCAAAGAAAAGAGCAATTTCTTTGGCTTGTTCCAGCTGTACTTACAAAAAGCCTCTTGTCAATGGCAGACACTGCACACACATCCTTTTTCTAATAAGCTACTTTGGGAAGTGAAGTCTTTGCTTGAACTGAACTTTCTTTCACTTAAACATTTTTCTTTTCTTGTTCCTCTAGAGCACCTTTTTTTTTTGACCTGATACCCTTTAGCAGAACATTTACAATCTTTTACCTCTTCTCAACAATTCCCTGATTTCTTTCAGCTCCTTGAAATATTGATTCAGGAGGGCAAAGCTCTCTGCAGCAGAATCTCCTGAGCTGCACTCAGAGACCTTCAGATTGAGGAGCACACGCTGCTTCTCCTCATCAATGCTCATCACCTTTGCAATCACAGTCTGTCCCACCACAAAGTGGTCCTTGGTGTCTGTCACAAACTTGTCACTCATGCTCTGTGCGAAGGAAACAGAGGGCAAGGTTACTGAGCACAGCTGGTACTGATCAACCACCCACAGAGCTGTTCGGAAGTTACTATTTCATGTAAATGCATAAGAGAAATTAACAAAGACTAAGAAAAACCCATCAATTAAAATGAATTACTGAGGTCACATGAAATCCTGGTTGAAGCTTAAGCTCACTTGAATGAAGTGCTTAGTTTCATTTTGGAAGTGATTTAAAAGGCAAACCTAAACCCTTTTACCCTGCAGCAGGAAGCTGTGCAAAGGCAGGGGCAGCCCAGTTGCTCCCTCCTTGTAATTGTACCTTTGCTAAAACTATGTTTCAAGCAGCCTGATCCCACACAGGCTGGTTACTGAAGCACAGGCATTGCTTACCACTTTAGGTGCCAGTCCTGTCACACCAAAAGGGAACTCCACAAACACTCCAAAGGGCATCACATTCCTCACATAACCAGTCAGCAGCATCCCAGGCTGAATTTCAGAGAAGCTTCTTACAACTTGCTCCTCCTGTACAGCAGAAATCACTGCAGACTTTCTACTCAAGATCTGAACAACCAGTTAAGAAAAATAAGAAAAGATGAATGAAAAGCAGCACGATGCCAAGCAAATCTCTCAGTGCTGCTAACCATTGGGCTAAAGCACTCGCTGCAAGTTAGAGAGTACAGGAGCTCTAAAGGCTGTAATTCCAATTTCTGTCTTGATCTTCCTACACAAAAATTTAGCAACTCATGTCTCTTAAACTGCTCAGCATTAAAGGTACACGCTTCACAGTAGCAGAAATATCAACTTCCTAACAATTCAGTTCAGATTTTTGATTTAAAAACAGCAACATTTTTCCTAAGGCTGTGATAGGTTTAACAGCCCAGAAGCTGGCTGGGAAAACAAGTCAGCTCACAACCTAGTTCTGAAGAGATTCTAGCCCAGCTGAGCCTCACTTCCAGGTTATAATGCCTCTTTTAAGTATCATTAGCATGACAGGCACTTCCACTTCACACTAACTACAGTAATCTTATTGCAGATACTCTGGAATCCTGAGCGATACCTCCTTCCCCACAGTTTGTTTGCCCCGTTGAGGTGGCAAAGGATACAATGTGCTCTCCCTTGTCACTTAGATACATAACCCTGGGCAGGACATCTCCCTCTTGAAGACAGTGCCACAGGAGCTTGGAGGTAGCAACAAAGTCAGAGAGGTGCAGGGTGGGGATCCAGGCTACCACATTGTCTTCATCTTCTAAGATGGAAACTTCTAACCCATTATCTTTCTTCTTCAAGATTTTCACATCAACTATCTGGAAAGAGAACAAGTACAGTGATATAAAATTCCAAGTGTTTTTGAAGTCATCTCTTTTGATGCACACGGGATGGGATGTGATGTGATGTGCTGCAGGGGATCTGACATTGCCTCCCAGCTATACATGAAAAACTCTCACATCAACAGGGATGAGTTAAAAAGCATGCCAACGCTGCGGGTAAAATAAAAAACTAATTCTCAGCTCCCAGAGAAATAAAGAGCTGGAAACATTCTCTTGGTTGTGACTTTTCATTTGAGGGGCGAAGGGAATAATTTAATCAAGATTAGAACTGTCCTGTTCCTCCATTAGCAAGATCTGCAGGGAGCTGGAAACTGTTTATCACAAAAACAGGGAAACATTTCAAAGCATACCTCTAAAGCTTTTTTTTTTCCCCCAGGGAGCAAAAGCAGCTGTTTTAGGAGCAAGAAAATCAGCAGCATCCAGAAAATAAAAAAAGAGGATTCCACCTTAGGAGTAGGAACACTAATTGGTACCTCCAGAAGGATTCTCCTGGGACTCCTTTACCCTGACCTCTGAAAACTGAGATATCATTTTTGATCCAGGAGGTCAACTGCACACTAATAAATGCACATTTAATGCTAGTTCTTGATCATTGTCAGCTTTCTCATAGCAAAGTTGTTCAAAGTGATATCAAATCATATGGAAAATGAGTAGGAAAAGGCTAAAAAGGAATCTGCCACTGAATTCAATACCTCTCCTATTTGGTATTTCACTTCCTGTTTCTCCTTTGGAGTACATTTCCATTTGTCTTCAGGTCCAGGCTTGCTTGATAATCTGAAGGACAACAAGAGTCTTTCCTGCTGAGGCTCACATTTTAAGACCATTACTTTAAGAACCTGCAGCAAAAAAAAAAGTATAAAACTCAAGTTCAGCTGACCTTCCTCCTCAGTTTGCTACTACCTACAAAACAAGACAGGGACATACATACACAGTACACTTTTCTCTCACATCTGAGGATAGCAGGTCAGTGGCTAGAATTTAACAGGTTCAACCACAGACAAACGTCCTCCTGATCACACAGATGGAAAATAGAAGTACATAATCATTAAATGAGCTTGTGAAAATATCCAGCAGGTCTCTAGAAGAGTTGAGAATAAAATCCAGATCCCCAGATCTGCAGTCAGAAATTCTGACTAGAAAATTACCTGTCTTCTAAGCCAGCCAACAAATAACAGGATTAAAGACAAAGAAAAGCCTCAGAAAAATAATGATCTGAGATCATTAATGGCTGAGATCTCTGTAACTTTGCCACAGCAAAAACCAGAACTGTGAATAACACAGTTCCTAAAGTGCCTGTAAGTTGAAACAAACAGGATAACCAGAGTAACACAGGCAGAAAATATCATCCTTATGATTCTGTAGGTAAGAGTTTTAACTTCCTTAGGAGAAACAGCAGCCTTGAACTCCAGACTTCTACTGAGATGTAAGTCACATACCATGTGACCATGTTCTCCTGCAGAACAGAGGGAGCCTAGAAACAAAGGCAAGTCAGACATATCCCAGTAAGAGCTGCCCTTTTTACAGCCAATGCTGTTTAAATGGAGCACAACTCAGTAATAAAGTGAAAGGACATAAACATCTCCTGGTGTAGCTGGTTCCTCAGGAAAATCCACATTGAAGCCAACTGCAGATTTCTCTTTTTGCATTCAAACACATGGCACAGCAGAGGCACATTAATTACCTGGCCTTCATAGAAGACTTTATCTGGACAAGATATGGGTTCTGAACCCAGCTCATTCTTGGGTACCAGACCTTTGACATCGTTGTAGAACTTCACAATGCAGCCAAACTCCCTTGCACACACTACAAAGCCATGTGTGATCAGGCCTGGTTTTGCATCTTCATAATTTGAGAGGACTGGAAGCTTTGATTGGACAAGACTTTTCTTTAGAGTAAGGATCAGCTTCTTTCCTCCAGGATTACACTCCAGCACCTACAAGAATGAAGTACAGAGGTTCAAAAAGCATGTCTGCCCTTGCCTGATCAATCCAGCTACTAATTACTCAGAAGAGAAGAGTGCAAAGCAGCTGAAGACCCTGTCTGGCAGCTCTCACCCGACACTTGACTTCATCTCCTATGTTATACTTCTTCTCAGGCTGCTTCAGGATCACATCAGAGAGATGAAGGGATGGCACAAGTCCTCTAATCCCATCAGCCACTTTCACCTGCATCCCAATGGGTTTTAGAGAGAGCACTTTGCCCTAGAACCCAAAATAGGGGAAAGAATTGCTAAGTTCAGCATGAAAAGCAGACTGTGGTCAGGAAGGAAACAGGCAAGACACTACAACACCTACAATCACCAAATCTAATCACATTCAAAAAAAAAGTAATCTTAGACCAAACTACATTCCACCCAACTAATCTGACTTTTATATACTAAAAAGTATTTAACTTTTATATACTTCAAATATATAAACTTTTATATACTTCATAAGGTTGTTGTACAGCCTCTTTTCTTTAAGCATAGACTACTTCTGCAAAATCCTTATTGATGTCAGCAAACTAGAATTGTTTCCAGAGACATATCCAATACAGCCATGACTCAGACATAAAAATCATAGTGAGTAACTTTCTGCCCATCAGCTCATTGTGATTGTTCATACATGAACTTTTTACTTTGACTGCAAGGCAAGTTCTAGTTTCTTTCACTCAAGTCTTTCTAAAAATGTATTTATGGCCACAAATAAATGACTGACCATAGATAACCTTTGCCACATCATGAATAAAAAAGTGAACAAAATGGGAAGAGTATTGCATTCCATTAATCAAGTCCTGCATTTTTCTCATTTTCATCTCACTAGTCTGGATCAGAAGTTGGACACACATATTAGGCAGAAGGAGTGCACGTTGGCAAGATCACTGTTTTAAGTATAACACGCTCAGGTCCTTCAGAAGCTCACCTGCACCACATCACCCGTGTGGATATCCTGGTATTGCAGAAACCGTGCTTCAATAATCTGACTAGAGAAGAGACACAAAGAGAAGACCAGTCAGTCATCTTGAAAATGATGGCTAAGACAAGACAGTGACATCTCTGACTTGTCACAAATATCAATTATTCCACACACTCCCCAGTGTTCTACAACTCCAGAGCTGTGTTTTACCCCAACTGACCAATCTCCCTAAACAGCTCTTAGGACACAAAGTTTGGGGAGGTTCACCAGGCTCCATTCCAGGTGACAGTCACACAGTTATGGCCTCATGAAAGGAGAGCCCATTATCTGCTTTGCTTAAAGCCACAAAGTTGGAAGTACTAAGAGGGGCTTTATAATACAAATGAGCTGCAAGATCAAGGCTCGATTTCCTGCTGAGCTATGGTCTTTTGACACAATCATGGCAGAACTAATTTAGCCTCCTTGTGCCTCAGCTCACCAACAATATTGATGGTGTCCCAATTCCACACAGTATGGGGAATATGTGCAGGATGCCCAGACAACCTGATGTGCCACAACATATATACAAGTCAAAACCCCCAGATGGCAAGTTCCAGTCCAGGAAAGCAGTGTAGTATTTTCCACTCTCAAACACCTTTCTAATTCTTCAACCAGTTTTCTGGAAGGGTCTATCATACTCACTGTTTCAGAGATACAATACACATCTCATCCATCAGGCTGTAGTCAATGATCCGACATTTATGTTTGCAACCTTCCTTAAATGCCCCAGGTTTAAAGGATTTTCTGGTTTTTGAAAGATGTTTCAACTAGAAAAAAAGGAATTACAAGTGAGTGTTTGGAAAGTGGAAGCACTGATATGGGCCTTACATTGAAGTGGTGGCATCTGACAAATCTGTTCCTCTAAAATTCTCTATGTGCAGATTTCACCAGCTCTTCCACAAAAACCCTCCTACATTTAAATTCAAACAAGGGGATGTATCATTTGACAAACACTTCTCATGCTATCTTAGTTTTATTGTATTGTCTCACAAAGAGGATAAAGGCAAAAATAAAACCCTCTCCTAACCCCCTTTCCCATCAGGCTAAGATAGATATGGAGGACTTGCCCCACCAGCCTGTCACTTACCCGTGCAAATGCGAGAGTGCCATCATCAAGCTCAAAGATGGCCCCAAACTGCTTGTAGAAGGCTTTCACTGTGGCCTCCTCCAGCACTGCCCCCATGCGCTGGCCGGGGAGCTGGCGTGGGGCTCCCCCGGCCTGCAGGAAGGGCGGGCGCAGCGTGAGCCGCACCGCCCTCGACGTGGGGTGCACAGACAGCACGCAGGCCTTCACCTGGGAACACAGTGTGCTCGTTAAACAAAGAGGGCAAAGGCACCTCGCTCTTGCTCGTAGACTTTCTGCTTGGCACCTGAACTCTCTGTCCACGTACAAGCATTTTCCAGTATTGCTACCAAGACATCACTCGCTTCTGACAGCTTCACCATGAGGGATTTTTGCTGTTGTCTGTTGTTTACGGACTAGGCTGGTATCAATGCAGGGAGAAGAACATGACAACACAAGTCATGTTTCTATCCCTTTCAAATCTCCAGGCTTCCCAAATAAGTCTTCCAGGAATGGCTTTGCTCTTTACGGCTTTAAAGCAGCCACAGTAGTATCTTTTACTTGAATTACAATAGTAATTCAAGTAAAAGATATGAAAGAAGCTATCAGCCTTAAGATTTCAGAGGTAATTCCACAGAAATGTTAGAGAAGATAAGACATGTTCTAACCAACATAACAACTCCAGGTATCCTCTACCCTCCTTACCACTTGATCTGGAGAATAGCTCATGGATTTCTCTGGGTCTATGTGCATGAAATCCACAATGCCAGTGAAGTAAGACAGAAATGTCAGTTTCATCCCAAGCGGGGCCACCTAGGACAGGGAATGAAGATTCCAAAAAAATTTCCACACTCAGTTTTCATGCAGCAGAGAGCAATTCACACATTTCAAAAAACAGCACTGTCAGTGTTAATCAACAAGCGCATCACAAGAGACAGAAAAACTGCTAACAATTCGGCTTTGCACACTCTGTGTACTCTGAAGACTACTGCTATCCTGTTGAATACTTTAGTAGTAAAGGCCAGAAAGCACAAAATGAATCCCGTCCTGCTTCAAACTCCATCAGCAACTTCAGTCTGAAGCCTTTACACTCAGGGCATCACAACCAGAACAGAGATCAGACCTCAGGTGAATGCGGCAGAGGGGAGTTTGCTACTGCTAAGTAATTGACACCAGAAGTTTTCCAGGGCATAAACTCTCATCTCTGCTTCACTTATCTCCTGCCTTCAACAACGCTCAAAATAAACCAACCCAACAAAAGAAACCCAAACCAGAGCTTACCTTCTGCACACGAGCTTTCACCACCAGCCCTGGCAATAAATTAGAGAGTGCCCAGTTCTGACGCTCTGTGGCGACGGATGCGGCCACCTCCGATCGATCAATGGACAAACAGACCACCCTGCCCTCATTCTTCACTTCCACAATCAGGCAGTTCAGGTTCTGGCCTATTTTCAAGTCAGGCCCTACAAAGACAAGTCACAGCATAAAACCTCTACCAGGAACACTCAGTATTTCCTCCCACTCTTTCCAAAGCTTTTACAGAGTTCCCTCTCAATCTACGTGAAGTTTACTGCCAGCAGGGCTTGGAACATATTCTGTCAGATTACAGGCTGAAACATAAAGGCTTGTTGCAGACCAGCCACAAAACTGCTGTTTGCAGCAACCTGCAAAGACCCCACCTTGTCCCAGTCCCACCAAGGTGGGCTAACACCACAGATAGAATAAACTCTAATCCCTGTCATTCTCCACCTCCATTTTAACCCATCAGATCCTCCTGCACTACTTCTTACCTTTCTTGACTGCTTTGATGTAATTTTTGGCTTTCTGATGAGGCAGGAAAGCATGAGTTCCAGTGACACCAATATCTATGAGGTAGCCATGGTCTTCCACACTTGACACAGAGCCAGAGAGCAGCTGTTGGGAGGAAAGCACTGCAACTCAGTAATGTAATGAAACAGCTGGGTCTTCAAAGAATGAACATATGGTAAGAGGTTCGCCACCCAAGCACTCCCTTGTTTTGTATGGACAGAGAACTGAACTTTTCAGAGCAGTAGCAAGAACACTACATTCTTTCTTATTACACAGCTCACCTAGCAGTGAGGTCTTAGCTCTACCTTTATCCAGCTAAGCACATAAGCTCACGAACTAGCAGGAAAAGAATTGTGATTCTCAAAAATAGCACGTGCATACAATCATACAGCTGAAAACACAAAACATAAACAATGAAGCACCTCTGCAAGCCATGTTATATATTACTCTCTGTAAAAATTAACAAAGAAGCCTACTCAGAAAGAAATCATTAAATAATTTGGCCATATTGAAACAGAATAAACTGAATTAATTTCATGAATAACAACCCGGAGACAAGAACTAAACCCACCCTCTCCTCACAGGTCACTTCCATGGTGGGAGCAGCTCCACATTCTGCTCTGATCCCATGTAAGGACAAACTGAAATGCAAAAGCCCAGAGAGGCTGTGACAAACCCAGAAAACTTACCATGCCTGCCACCAGTGCTGTAGAGTTCAGGCCCTTGTTGACCTTCTTGGGGTCAATTGATAACTTGACACTGCGACGTCCATCGTCACTTTTCTCAATGCTGGTGACGATGCACCTGACCAGTGCCCCTGGAGAAAACATGTCTGGGAGCGAATTCAACTCCTGCCCAGCAACATGATCAACAGAGAAACATACAAATTTTACAATATTAAATAATATAAGGCTGGAATTTGTTACTGAAGCAGATTTTGAAAGCGAAATCCCCTAGGAAAGTCCTGTTTCTCTGTCAACACTACAGTAACAGGCAGGAAATGCCACAAACACTAGGATCTCAATAGAGAGGCAGGGATGACATTATGTCATGTCAGCAACACTGAGAGGCTTTGCTTAAAAACACTGTGTGGGCTGGAGTCAGGAGACTGCAGCTGAGGAAACACCTACAGAGCCAACAGTGACCCTAACCTAGCCTCCCCCTTCAGTAGGGAAAAACACCACCAGCAAAGGGGTAGTGATAATCCCACTTTCTGCAACACCACGGGAAAACTTAGGCACTGCTGACACCAGAGGGGCAGGGTAACTGATTACTTAATTTTATTTTTTTCTAGCAGTCAGCTGTTACCAGGAAATTGTAAAGTTTGCTTGGAAAATTCAGTTCCAAACCAAGGTCAGTCAATGTCAGGCTCCTAAGCAAGACCTCAGGGTTGGTTCTGCGGTACTAACAACACTCTCTAGCTCCAAGCACAAAGCACAGCCCCAGTCCCAGGTCTCACCTCCAGGAGTTCTCCTTGGGCCACCTGCTTGGTCAGCAGTTTGCTGTAGGCGTCGCTGATCTGCGTGACCGGCACAAATCCGGAGAGGCCGTTGGGCAGACTGACGGCGAGGTCGTAGTCACTGACCTCTTTGATGCAGCCAAGGAGCAGCATCCCCTCACTGAGCCCCTGGGAAAGCAGGAAAATAGCCTACTACGGCTGTCTTGGCAAGTCAGTGGTAACGGGGATAAGCAGTTCAGTTTTGTGCTGGGTTTAAAAGTTCTGGCAGGTTTAGGGAGGCAAAACATGCCATTTTTATGTAGCCCAGGAAAGAGAGGCACACAACATCAAACATTTATACACCAACCTCAATTGTGAGTGGTCCAATATTCATAACATTATCTTTAACAACAGCTGTTTTGTCTGCCTTGAACCTTTTCTGCTTTCCTTGATCCTTCTGGCTCCTTTTTCTTTTCTGGGATTTTTCTTCATGTTGAACCTAAAGCAGATTACAAGCAGAGAAGGTTAAAAAATAAAAGTGGATAAAGAAACAAACTTTGCACTATGGCAGAACTCTGCTGCCATGAATAAAATACTGATTTGGACAAAAAAAGAGATCCATCTTGCTAACTGTTGTCTGTCTACATGCAAGTCTTCCAAAGTATCTCCTTTGGGCTGAGGCTGATCATTTATACAGCTGAATCTTGGGAATGGAAGAGTGGTGCAAGAGATCTGCTCCATACTCTACTAACAGAAAGACCAATTTAGCCTGTATCCAGTAACACCAGGGTCACCATGCAGCACCTTGGGGTAAGATGCTTGGGGAAAGTTTAAAAGCTACAGTCTGATCAATAATTTTGACTGAACTTTCTCAGTCATCACATTCAAGATGTAACAGATATCAGGGATCATTCAGAGATCAGGACAATGGTGGATGTCAGCAGACATCTATTTTTGGGAGTCTCTTCTGTAGTTTACTGTAGCAGTGACGGGTAGAGAGGGCTGCAGTCAAATTCTGACAGTGGAAGAGCTCTGCAATAGAAGAAGAACATGCAAATAACGTACATCAAACAAATTGTCCCGCTCTAACTTTGGCTTGGGTGTTTTTCCCTCCGCAGGTTTCTTCTGGATGCCCCCTCGAGGAAAGTTTTCTTCCATGGATGCCATGCTTGCACTGCTCTGGGACAAATGACAAAGCAGAAATGAAACATACAGTTACTGCGCTTGTTCCTCACAAATACTGAGGTGACATGAGTGAACTACTCCCAAAATAAGAAAGACTTTGGATGGCTGCTCTAGTTAGTGATGAAACAGAGACTCACATCCAAATCGATTTAACATTTGACTACAAGGAAGCGTTGCAATGGTCATCTAAATATGCATGTCCATTACACTTTTTACCACTGCACAGTTCCACTGAAATGTTACAGTATTAATTTTTAAGGCACTTAGATACACCACAAATATATTCATAAAACTGCTTTAACTGTATGTTTCCTAAACCAGTCTTTATTATATTCAGTGGCTGAATTTATCAGCTTCATTCATCAAGGAGAAAACTGTGACCAAAACACTACATAAGCTGGGCCTACATTTTTACTTTTTGAACGCTACTTACAAATTAATTACTTGTGGTTAATATAACTTGCTCCCTCTTTGTCTAAGCCATAAGTATATATGTATATAAAATAGATGTTTAACCTTAGTATTTCAATCAATAAACAACACTTTGCTTATTAGGCCACAATTCACTTGTTACTATCACTAATAAATAATAACAAATAAAAGTAGTTGCTAGTACTATATTATTATTGCTTACGGTGCTTACACCACAGATTATTAGCCAATAGTACTTCTACAAAAAATAGCGTTGAAACCCTATGTTGTCAAACTGAGGCAACCTGTTAGACATACAAAACTTCTTTAAATGGAAAGCACATGATAAAGCGAAAGTCCATCAAGGCACGCTTCACCTCAGGGCTCGCTAAGGAACACAGACACCTCTCACGGCCGGCAACCGAGCCGGCTCCGCTGGAGCGGGCAGGGCTGGCATCTTACCTGCCCGGGACCGCTGCCAGGGAGAAGCGCGGGATCGGGAGCGTTCCCGGGAGCGGGACGGGGACGGTTCGGGGATGGGGACGGTTCGGGGATCGGGACGGTCCGGGGATCGGGACGGTCCGGGGATCGGGACGGCTGCCGGGATCGGGACGGCTGCCGGGGATCGGGACGGCTGCCGGGATCGGGACGGCTGCCGGGATCGGGAGGCGCACGCGGCGCCCGGCGGAAGCGGCGCGCGGAGCAGAGGGCAAAGGGCGGCCGGAAGTGGCGGAGCCGCTCCTCAGCCATCCAGCGGGAGGGGGCGGGGCCAGGCCGCGCCCCGGGGGCCGCAGCCAATCGGCGCGCCCGGGGGCTGCGCGCGGCTCCCGCGGCCGCCATCTTGTGGGAGGGCAAAGGCGAAGGGCAGAGCGCGGCGGGCACGGCGGCGGCCGAGGTACGGCGGGGCGGCCTGGGCGGCGTCGGGTCCTGTTGCTGCCGGGTGGGAGGGCGCCTCTCCGCAGGGCCGGGGCACCCGCGACCTTCAGCCGCGGCGTCGCTCCCTCCGAGTCCCGGGTGCTGCCGCATCCTATCCGCGGCCCGACGCGAGCGCGGGGTCGCGGATGTAGCCGGGCGAGGGCACCGGGCTCCTCCGGAAAACAGGACTCGTCACGGGGTGCCTTCCTGTCCTCGGAAGGGCGCCTCGGCTCTTGCCCAGGCTTTTGCATCGGTCAGGCACGAGAAAAGATGACCTTGGCTTCTCAAGTCTCTGCCAATAATGTGTGGCAAAGGTTTAGAGGGGCTGTTTCATTAAGCTTTTTAACTATTGCACAGTCAGCCGAGCTAACGCTTACCTGGTTATACGCCAGAGATAACGCTCCTAGATTGGGTTAGATGAGAGATAGATGACACATAGGAGCTGTGTTAGCGATCGCAGCACCTGCAGTGCAGTTTCATGTGTCTGCTGCAGGGGCACCGGAGGCTGCAGCATCTGCCGGGTTGGGGAACTCTGGCGGGTGTGGGGCGCCTTTGCGGGGAGGCAGAAGATAAGCAACAAATGTTTGTCCTAAACGTAACATCCTCTTCATAAAAATATATCTCTAAACATTAAAAAACCACTCTGCTTTTATTGTGCAGTGAACCCTTTATTTGCTTATCTACTCCCATCACCTGTTTTGTACCTCAGGAGAGAATGCTCTGGATGTGCCTACTTCTTATGTATTTTACTACTTGTCAAATATCCTGAAAGCAGGTTTAGGACCAGACAATGGAATTATGAAGCTCAGTGTAGAGATTCGTTGGATTTTCCTATTGATCCTGTCCAAGTGACTTTCAATTAAGTATCCTGTACTTTTTGTTAGGACAAGCAGCCATGGCTGGCCATGACTCGGGATCTCAACACCAGTTCACTGGATTTCAGAAGTACTTCAATTCCTATACCACCGTAGGCAGGAGGAATGTATGTATTAAGTACATTGTTTTGTAGACTTCTATAATGGCATTTTCTGGGGCTCAGACTGAAACTAAATTTAACTTTTCTGTTTTCCAGTATGTTATAGCAACGTACACAGGTGTTGCACTCCTTGTCTTGTATTTCAAGTTTAGGCCTAAGAAGCAAACTGCTGCTGTGACAGATAAGTAAAAGGTAAGTGGCTGGTGTTCCTCCAGGGCCAAAATGCTTCAGCGCCAGCTCGGGAAGCAGTGACAAAGGACTAGTTGCCAATAATACAGTGTAATGAGAGACAGAAACACAGGCACATGGACTTCCTATCTACCATTTTAAACCTCAAATAAACTATAGCATCAACTTATTTGGGGGCAGTCTGAATGAAGTGGGTTATTAAAGGGAGTGCAGTAAGTCTGGGATACAGTATTCTTGTTCTTCTGACATGGTAAATGGGACTGGGGATGGGATCCAGGGGAGAAGAGTAAGCAGGGAGGGAGGAACAGAAGGATGTTGCAGCAAGATACGTCAAGCTTTGCCTACAAATATTAGTTGCCTCTGGTCTGCCCTTTATGCTGTAAAATAGGGATAACTTGCTTTGTAGGTTATTGAAATAATTAAGTAATACTTAAGGACTTATTTCTTGACTGTATTAGAATTCCAAGTAGAGATTAACGCAGTCTGTTAAAACCTTCATTTGAACAGAGTAAAGGAGCACCATATGATGGAACTGTGTATATTGCACACATGATTATTCGAGGCCCATGCAGAAGTGACTGGACTTGTATAGCAACAACCAAGTGTTACAAAATTTTGGAGTCACTTTGAAATAAAGAATTTGCACTGAAATGGCGTTTTGGCAAAACATACGGGCTGTCCTTACAGCCTGAAGAAAGGGGTATAAACAATGATCTTTAGCATTGGTGTTGTGTGTTAAGGGAACATGAGTCACTTCTTCCTGGGTGTGCTGAAATCTGGCTGCTCGTAGCTAAAATAGTTTGGGCTTGGGGCAAGGGGATGCTTAATTAATATTGTGCAAGAATTGCTATGTTTGACCTTTCTTTTCTTAGCAGGTTCTGGCACATCTGAACCTCCAATCTGTGTCGATGTAATGCAAGCTGATGACCTGTTGTGGCTAATAAAATATAAATAATTACTTGTTTTATTGGAAATATGAAATGGTCCAAAAAAAATTAAGTGTGGTTCTTCTCATTTTTCCTCCTTTGTCAAAAATAGTTGCTTGTAGCAGAGATGGAGCATCTGATCATGCATTACTATCTTAACTCTGCTGCTGTTGTAACACATCCTAAGGTGTTCTGAGCACCAGGCAGTAACCTAGGAAGGACCTCAGCTGCACAGCCGTAACACTGCACAGGGCCTGGAGCTGATCCAAGCATCTCCACATGTCCGTGTCACAGCTTGCATGGTTTGCAGCCACCTGGTTGCTCCCATTTTTTGCATTCCAAACTAGTACCTTACATGGAAAGTGTGACATCTTCTACCTCAGTTGTCTGTATTTGGCACAGAACCTCTTTGGTTTTGATGGAAAACCTCTGGAAATAGGCTGACGCAGTTATGGTGTTTGAGCTTTTTCTGTTACTGAATTCTCTTGCAGAGGGAAGAAGGAAACTGGCTTAGCCTAGTGATGTTAAGCTCCCATAACTCTGCACATTCACAAACAGTGGCCCAGGTAGTCCAGTGATTACTTTTCCTGTCTCTTGTGAAAGGAGGTGCTCTACCACAGTTAGGTGTGTGCAGCCTTCTCTGTGCCCAACACTAAAATCTGTCTATCACATCCTCCACAGTGTCTTTCAGTAGCTCAATTAACACTTGGTACCTTCCTTAGATGTCACAGTAGTGCTGATGTGGGAGATGATACCACACTTCTGCCAGCAGCAGGGGCTGAACCCTGCTAAAGCTTGCAAGTACCCTTCCCAAACTGAGGGCAGCAGGAGGGAGGAATGATTGCTGGAAAAAATGGAAAAACTAATTACAGATGCTCTCTCTGCTTCATTTTTTCTTAAAGCCATTTTTGTACATGCTGGGCCTGCTGAACGAATCTGGTCATCTTTCCCTCCTGAGTGTTTGCATAGATGGCTTCATCTATATTTAATTCCCCCACTGAAGAATGGTGGCCATAAGAGTGTAAAAATGGCAGGAGCTAGAACCTGTATTCTTCCTTTAGAAAAAGATTTATATGGAATGGCTACTCATCAACTTTAACATTTCTGATTACTTTGTTTCTCTTAGCAGAGTTGCTACAGTTTCAAACTGCTCGCTCTCCCATTGCAACCATTAAGCGAAGTAAATAACTTCTTGTAACATATAGACACAAACTAAGTGGTTTTAGTATTTATTACAATATCAAAAGTATAAAACTGTACAAAATACAAAGGCAGAATGTGGCAGTGTTTTCTTTAAGATGTCAAAAATTGTACTTAAATCTAACTGGTCATATGGAGATCTAGGAAATTTTGTTGAGGTATCATTACACAAAAAAAAAATCAAAAAAATTAAGTTTTACTCTTTTTTTCTTTAAAGAAAATGTCTAGGTGAGCTTCCTAGTGAATTTTCCACACTTTATTTTGATGTATAATGCCTGTAGTATAGCTTTACTCTGTTAGAGCAAGACAAGAGATGAAAGAGGAGGTAGTTCTCCATTTACTTGACCTTAGAAAGACAAGTCTTGTTTTTATTTTACTAGAGAGCCAGTAGATTGTTCAAGTGTCCAAGTCCTTACTGTGAAGTAATGAGGAACACAAAACAGATTTCTCCGGACAAATCTTGTAAGAGATTAACGACAAAAACCAACCCAAACCCAAGCCACACTGGACCTGGCCTTTGGTGGTGGTGTTTTTGGGTCAAAGACACAGACGTTCTTCCCAGTGTTCTGCATGTTTTACTCTTCTTTAAAAATAAAACACAGCTTTATTGGTAGTCCAGGAGGACTCACTGGGTACAATCTTCTTGTGGATAGGAATTGTCACTCAGCAGACAAGCTGGCCTTTGAAAAGCGAACTGACCAAGCACTTATCCTTTCCTGCTGCTATAATGTTTCAATTTCTTGGCTAGCTTTACTGGTTTTTTTAATGTTAAACCTTATGCAGAAAGGATACATGTTATTAATGTTCTTTTACATCTAATACAAAGTAAAGGGTTTATAGCCACTGTTTTAATATTTACTATTTCAGTTGTGCCTCAATTCCCCTTTTTTATTTTCTCATACAATAAAGTATGAAAGTAAATAAAGTTCACATTGCACTTCTGGTTGCTTATCACACTGACAGCACTGGCTAACTTTGAAAACAGTAACAAGATCTGTGTTTCTGACACCTCAAAAGAGCACATGAGTTTGAAATCTTTTCAGGACTTAGTACCTGGCTGCATAAAAACTTTGCACGGAGCTTCGCAGCAGTTCCCCACAAGCATTGAGCTGTCGGGCCCGCTCCGTCAATGCCCTGGTTGTTGCTGTGATCTCACCACGCCTGCTGCCCAGCCCAGGCTGTGGTGAATCAAACTACATTCTTCTTTCCTGAAAATGGACAGTTTTGCTTGTGTTTGAGACTGATGAAACATTTGCTAACCATAAATTAAGTGCTTTAAAAAAATCTGAGAACGCATGTAAAGGCTGTTAACTTTTCACAAGTTTCAGCAGAGCTCAGTACCACCTCTGGGAAGAGATGGCTCATTTCATATGTACATATCTATGTTACCAAAAGCACCACAAACAGTTCCTTCTTTTACAGCCACGATGTCTTGTCAATCTCCAGCGTTTTCAAACTGCAGATAAATATGAAACAGCAGAACTGAGAAACGCTGCTTGCATAAATTACAGTTTCATACTCCTTGCAATGGACTCGTGGGGTCCTTCTGTTCAAGACATTCCCTCTTGTCTCACATTCTGAGGCCACTACTGCAATGACTTGGCCCAGTCAGTCTCAGCTTCCAGATCTACTGTGAGCTGTAGGCTCCTGCAGCCAGCAGCAGGTTCCTGCGTGTGAAATGGAGATGAACAACCGGCGTTGATTTGGTCATGTATGTGCCCAGTAGCAAGTCCTGTGAGTTTTCAGGCAAGTTTATGTGTCCAGTGGCTGTAGTAAAGTCATCAGTTTCTAAATCCTCAAACGCCTTCACAGCATCCCACAGACGAACTGTGTTATCCATTGAACCTAAAAAGAAAAAAAACCCCACAGTTTAAAGTATTTTGTTATAAAATTGTATACAAAAAATGGTTCTGGGGAGCAAGTTAACAGAAATTAAAGCTCAGAAAGCAAAAGACTATAGCAAGCCTCATATAGAATATTGAATGCACACATAAAAGTTACCAGTCCTTGTTGCTTTTGCTAAGCAAGTGATTCTACTTTGTCTTTCTCAATTTAAGGAACTAATTATATAATTCCTCTTCAGAATTATGGAATACAAGGGACACTTCACTGTTCTTGGTGAATTTTACCTGATGCTAAAATCTCCCCATCCCTACTGAATCTGAGTGCATAGATAGTGTCAGTGTGCCCTTTCAATTCGCCAACCATCAAGCCATGTCCAATATCCCACAGCAGAACTCTTCCATCTGTTGCTCCAGTAGCCAGGAATCGTCCATTAGGAGAAAATGCCAATGAATGAATTGGTCCCTAAAACAGACATGGGGAGGCAGTAAAACAGGTTAATTAAGTCTACTCACATTCAGTCAGTCAAGCTGTGTTCAGAACAGAACTGTTTAGAATCTCAGCATGAAAATAAAATCACTTTCACACTGTCAGTGATCTGCCTTTACCTTGTGTCCAGTGAATATTCTTACACAATTCCCATTCAAAACATCCCAGAGCCTTATAGTCCTGTCTGCTGAGCCTGTAGCAATATAGTTGGAGTTTGGATGAAATCGGGTACACGTCACATCTGCAAGATGGCCAGCAAAGATCCGTAATGGCTGGTAGTGATCTGTTGCCCACAGACTGAAAGGAAAGCTTTATTAATACAAGAACCCTAAAGAAGTTCTGTCTCTGTATCTGTTTGAGCAGCTCTAGAGGAAGCCACAAAAATGCTCAGGGGGCTGAAGTATCTCTGCAATGAGGAAAGGATATCAGTTTAGCCTGGAGAAGAGTTGGCTCTGGGGAGACCTTGTTGTGGCCTTTCAGTACTTAAAGGGGGATTAGAAGAAAGATGAGGACAGACTTTTTATCAGGGCCTATTGCAACAGGACAAGGGATAATGATTTTAAACTAAAGGAAGGTAGATTTAGTCTAGATACAAGGAACACATTTTTTACAGTGAGGGTAGTGAAACACCCAGGTTGCCCAGAGAGGTGGGAGATGCCCCATCCCTGGACACATTCAAGGTCAGGTTGGACGGGGCTCTGAGCAGCCTGATCTAGTTTAAGATGTCCCTGCTCATTGCAGGGCCATTGGACTAGATGGCTTTTAAAGGTCCCTTCCAACCCAAACTGTTCCATGATTCAATGATCTGTTGCACAATGAGAAAAAAAAAAAGTAATTGTGGAGTGATTTCTTATGGGTCAGTTTATTGAATTAGCAGGATGTTTTTTGGAAAAATATACTTTTCAGAATGGAGAAATAAAGAATATTCTGTCAAGCTGTTCAACAATTAGAGGAGAATACTTCTAATCAGAGGGTCACTCTTTAGTCATCAGATAACGTAATGTGTGTTGAAAAAATAGAAAAACCATGACATAATATAATGTGTGTTGAAAAAAATAGAAAAACCGCATTAAAACATTTGTTCAGTATTTTAACTGACATAAAATTTATTTTGAGTAATAGAGCAGGCAAGAGTATATCAGCTAATGACTTTCAGGGTTGATCCACCACAAACTGACCCAGACAAGTAAAAAACACATGCAGTTTCTTACCGGGCCACTCTGTCGTGTCCCCCAGACACAAAGTAATAACCATAAGGAGAGAACTGTGTATCCCAAACTGGGTAATTGTGTCCTTTATATCCCACCAAACACGTGAATGTTTGCAGACTCCACAATCTCACTGTGCCATCCTCAGAACAGGACAAGAGATAGTTCCTGCCACAGGAGAAAGTATAGCATATAACATACCGAACTCACACGGGGGCTGTATAAATATTGCATAAACACTGTGAAATGTCCATGATAGAAGTGTCCCCTCATCAGCACCAGTTTGGCATGTCACCCATAAATCAGCATTTCAGTGCAGTAAACAAAAATAACCAATTCAAGCAGAACCCAGTCCTAGGCTCTTATGCAAAAAAAGAGATTATTTGACATTGATGATTAATTGTCATGGCACTTAATACTGAGGGGAACAAGGGGAAAAAAAACCAAAAAACACACCACAGAGGAGGTCTTTACTCAGGAATTCCAGTTACAAGAAAAAATTACTAATAAACTGCTACACTGTATTATTTTTTAAAAGATCTTCTATTACAACTCTGAAAAAAATTTCATGATTCCCTGAAAGAGAATTCATATCATGCTCCTATTCTCAATTAATAATTATAGACTGTATTTGTTCCACACAAAGTTTACTTCTCTGCTGTGTTTCTGTGGAGGCTGTTTCCTGACTAAACACAAGCAAAAGCAAAACCTGAGACATTTAAACTTCTTTTCCACTGTCCAGACTCCCACCATTAAGCAAAGGTTTAAAATTTCTTATTTTAAAGATACTGTTCCATACATTCTGAAAATAAAGTCTCAATAGAATATGAGAAACTTGAAGTACAATGCTATGCTACTGAGACTTTAAGTTTTGCAACACTCTAAGTTATATTAGTGCTGCAATACTTTTCCTCTCTATGTATCAGTTAGTTAAAACCCAGCTTAAACTACAGTTTTCAAAACTGTAGTTTTGTCATCTAAGTCCTAAATCTCCAAAACAGTGCTGGAATTCTCAGCTATAGCTGATTTCAGTAATAGCTGACAGAGTTCAACACCCTGAACTCTATGAGCATTTACAGTTTCTTACAAGCTGCATGAGCAAGAATTGCTTTAACCTGGAAAAAGCTGCATTAAGAATATGTTCTCATTCAGTAGCATGCAGTTAAAACTGAAGACAAGCAAACTAGTTAGCTTGTAAACTTTTACCTATCAGGACTGAAGCTGGTGCCATAGACAGGTCCACTGTGACCATATAAAATCTTCAACTCACTTGCTGTTTTCTCATCCATGATCCTCTCCAACACATCATCTGATTCTTTGTCAATGAGACTGAGGTCTGCAAGATTTCAAAGTTCATGTATCAGAATAACTGTCAGAATTTCAAAGATAAATGTCATCATGACATCATCTCAGTCAAATACTAAAATTAAGAAATGTTTGTATCCAGCTTCAACCACAACACATTGTTACACAAGCAGCAAAATTAAAGCAGGCTGGTTTCCATGAATTTGTGTAGCTGTTTAGTTAAGAACATTCTTTTCCAACCTTCTCAGAGTTCCCTTCTATCCTTTCTCCCATGGTATCTCTAGTCTCTCTCCTAGATCACCTAAGCCCAGCTGTCTATTACACCCTGTAGTTACCATCCAGTTAAGAAGCAAGAAGGCTAGTTCCACACTACTTATGGCTAGTTCCACACTACTTATGACTAGTTCCAAGCTCTTTGCACTGACCACCTCACAGCAGGTGTACATGACCAGATTTCTCATTCCTTTAAAACTGGTTCTAATGGTAGCATGTAAGATGTAATCATATATCTGTGCACATATTGTTTCTTCGAAGTGAAGCATCCAACCACTGCAACCAACTCTCCTGCCACAGATATCCCCCCTGTTCAGGCAGAACACAAATGTCACAAGTTATGTATGCTCTTATTAAGTGCTATTGTCTTAATTACCTGCAGCTGTTTTCACACTACGTAGCTTTTTTGGAGTCACAGACCACACTCTGACAGTAGAGTCAGCAAAGCCTCCTACAATCATGCTGGAGTCATCTGTAATATCCACTGCAGTCAAACCCTACACACAAAATATCCAGTTATACTGTTTGCATCTCTCATGATACATTGCAAATATTACAAAATCCTAAGAACAATTAAAAAGATAATTTGACTCATTTACAAAAATAGGGAGAATTACTGTAGGATAAACATAAGCACACACAAATTCTTGCTCCATTAAAAATAAAGCTTTATGTATGAAGTACAGTGAGAAGTGACAAAGAGTATTGCTTTCCAGTACTCCAGTACAAAACATCTACTGTGTTCTGTAGGAAACACTTAGGACAGGAAAAGCAAAAGAAATAATTATAGCAAAATCCAAGCAAAACCAAGGAACATGGAAATTTTGTAGTTTAAGGAGTGTTTGAAGAGAATTTTGAACATTTTCGAACATAAACTTGGCAAAGCTTAATCCAAATACTCCAATTACCCTTGCCAACACTGTTATGTCTTTTTTCTTTAGCAAGAGTGATGCTCATAATTTTGATCCCCTTTCCCCTATTACCCAAACTCTTTTACCAACCTGGTAAGCATTAAGGAATGTGTAGAAACAGATGGAGGGCAGGCACTCTGGTCCAAGACGCACTCGCCTCGCAGCTTCCTTCATATTCATTACTTTATCCAGCTTGTCAGAGTCTTTCAGTTCTGGCAGAGGAATTCTACACAAGAAGCACACATTTTTACAAAGTAAAAGTACCTTCCTTACTGTTAATCCAAACAAAGAAAATGAAGCCCTCGCATGCAACCCCATACCTCAATATTCAAATAAGAAACAAGAATTAGAAAAAATGAAAGACTATGTAGAACACTAATTGATGAGAAACAGAGCCAGTAGCTTTCAGAATTTCAGGTAGGTACTGGAGCAAGACAAACAATTGAGTATGACCTGAAAAGATTAGTGGGTAAAATTTCATCAAGGGAAATCTAGATTGACTTGATGGGCAATGACAGAGAGATATATGCTAAGCGTTCCATGACCTCCCTTAGAAGTCTTACAGCTAAAGCTGTTTACAGCCAAAATGATAAAAATGCCACATGAACAGAGATGCAGATTTGGCTTGACAAGACTGGATTTTAAACACTTCTCTATGCATCATTTCCTTGGTACCTGTTTTGGGGAGGAGCATTAGGGTCCTGTTTTTTACTTTTTGACCCTACATTATCTTTTTTAGGTTTTTTCTTCTTTGGCTTTCCTTCCTCATTTTCTCCTTCTTCATCTTCATCATCCAAAGGCACATCAAACTCTGGTTCTTTCAATAAGCCGAAGAAAACCTACGAGCCAATAAAAAAAATACACAAGACAAAACAGTAATTGCTGTTCTAACTGAAAACTAAACTTTTTAATGGTAACTTTTCAATGTAGTAGTCCAAGCAATAGAGCTGCCTCTCTAAAGCTGCTCTGTTTAAAATTACAGCATATATTACTGCTTAGTCCATAAGGAATGTAGTACATGTTCTTCTAGTTTACCCAGCCAACTGATCTGGACAACTGTAGGTTCTCCCACCATCTCTTAGCCCTTCCTTAAAGTGGAATCCCCACCCTACCTCATTTATTTTTATAGTACTGTGGTACTACACACACAGCTCTTCTAGTAACAACTGGTAGCAAGCCAAAATTACTATCTGTTGTACAAAAGAGAAAGCCAAATAGTCAGGTGTCCATTTTAAAACTCCAAAGTAATTCATTAGTTAGTTTAAGTTTAGTTCCATGGGCTGAACACAAGGTTGTCTCTCAAAAGGGTTCAGCAGTTTCATCCACCTGACAGCAATACATCTTGATCTCTCTACTCCTGTCAACACCTGTTTGTACAGTTCTCTTCATGTGTTCTGTTCATGCTGTCTTTTAAGATCTCAAGTTACAATTGCCAATCTATGCTAAGGTATCTCCCTGAAAAAGCAGGGAGATTTGTAAAAAGTGCAACAATCTTTGTCTCCTACCTTTGCTTTATTAGCCTCTCGTTTTGCCTCCCCAGCCAAGCTTCCAACCATAGCATCTATCTGTTGTTTACTGCGAGGCATTCCATCAAAGATGTCAATGTAAAGATGCTCCTGAACAATGTTCCAGATCTGATTGTTCTGCTTTTCCTGAAGATGCCTCTTCAGGAGTTGGTAAGAGTCACGGGAAATGCGCAGCACAAACTTGCTTGTTCGGAAATCCAGCATGGTCTCGTTACCTTTCATATGTTCTTTCTTGGTTAAGCTCGACAACACACGCAGGTCATCCTGGTAATAGCACTCCTGATCCCCATGAAATCTATTGAAACAATTTAAGATATGAGAAAAGGTTTAGTCACCCAACTTATTGTAAAATAGTTGTGGCAAGGGACATTTTAACTATTTACAGAACCATTTGAAGGGAAATAAAGTTATCCTTTTGGACTGAAGTATATCACAATTGGTCTGAATCCATGAAACAAATTCAATTCTATTTTCTTCTCAAGTGATAAACAAGTGAAACATAGTACGAGTACAGAAAGTTATAAATTAGCCAGAAATTAATTTCTTTAAGCTCATTTGAAGAATTTCAATGTACATGCTATGATATCAGCAAATACTTATAGCATTCATTATTTTGGCATCTTCCAGTGTTAAAAATTGACCCATAATCTTTCCCTAAAGGTGCAGAATCTCTTCATTGATACTTCTGCAGCAAGGAGCCCGTCAGCACACCATTAACATGGTTCAAACTCTGGCAATGCCCAGTTCAGTAGTTCGCACATCTTTCTAACAGGAGATTGGAAAATAATTTAAGAACAGTTACTACAACCCATGGCACTGTTCTTTCAGATTTCAAATCTCTTCATATTTAGAGAACAAAAATAATACATATGCATGTATACATATATAAATCTGTGCTATTATAGCTCACAGATTTAGCCAAAGTAGCAAACACAAAATAATGCAAATGTACAAATGAAAATGAATTACCTTTCAAAAAAAGACTTTGCCTCACTCTCATGTTGATTGTAGACCAATTCCAAGTACATGTGCACAAAGAGAGGATAAAAGAGCTGAGACAATTCTGCCCGATGACAGTCCAGGGAACACTCGATGAAGTGTTTCAACCCGCTGTAGTACTCCTCGTACAGCGTCGGGTCCCCTTGCTGGTTGTAGGCTGACAACACCGCGCTCACGTCCGGCTGATCCTCCACAACCACCGCGCCTCCGACTGCAAAAGCACCAGCCAACAACAACAGCTGCTCAGACAGTCTGGAAGAGCCAGCAAACAAACAGTGGCCACAACCCCCTGGTCAGGTGAGCAAAACACATCCTGTGCACTTTCAGCATCAAGTCTAAATGATACAGGTGAGAGCACATTGGTCCAACAGCCAATTCTCTCCAGCAGTTTTTTGGACTTTCTCTGCCAACAGTTGCCTGTAAGGTAGGCACTTAGTGCCTAATTCAGCCAGGATTTTAAATGTAAAGGAAGAAGCCACTAACATCACCAGAATGAGTTATTTTACTGCTAGGGCTAGAAACTCTTAAACAAGGAGCAGAATGTAAGACATACCCACTATAATTATTTTGCTTCCAGTAAACAAGCAAGTTAAGTAGACTAAGTGAACAATTCACCAAGACCACCACACAATCATCACAGAGCAGGGACACTTAACACTCCGACAGTTCTGTTCTACACAGCAGTTGTTACACACTTCCATTTTTTTATCTTTTATGAGAAAACAATAATATCTGGTGATGTCAGGAACAAGCTGACTTTATGCTGTAAACTCACTGGAACTCAGACTAGCAGTTCCTGAAATTCCATTATAACGTAAAGCTGCTTCACAGAACACCGTGATTAACAACTCTTAGAATTGACTTATCCAAAGGACATCTCAAGTACTCAGAAACTGGATAAAGAAATGCAGAAAGCCTCACCTACAAATATCCCACGGCTCCTTCAGCAAAATGCAGCCTCTACATCAGATGTCTGTTCTCATCCCTGCGGCTAGACCCAGGACAAACCCCACTAACTACAATGGAAATCTTCTATTCCTGCTACTCTATCAGTTGTGATGGGACACAAAGACAAGCGGGAGCACTTCTCGCTTCACAGTGCTCCCTGCAAATGCGAGAGACACCCTGTCCTTGGTCTCTTGCTCCAGGAGATACGGAATTCTCCACGGATTGTATGGGGAAACGAGACATGCAGGGACCTCCTGGAAGGCCGGGGTAAACTCTCGGTGGCACCGAGAACCTGACACCGCCCCTTGTGTCCTAGCATAACAGAGAGGCTGCGAGCAGCACACGGGCTCCCCACTTCCCGGGGTTCCCGCCGAGAGGAGGGACCGACCCTGCAGTCCCCGCGAGCCTCACCTTTCCCCGGCGGCACGGCAGCAACTACAGCCACCCCAGGGCTCGAAGTCGCGACAGTGGCGACGTTGCCTCCTATGGTGACGGCGGCAGCGCTGGTGCCCCGGCCGAGCAGCGCCTCGCCGGAGTCCGCGTCGCTGCCGGAGCCCCCCAGGAGCCCGGCGCTGGCGGGGCTGAGGGCGGCGGCACCCAGGTCGTCGCCGAGCAGGCGGGCTTCGCGACGTAGGATCTCCTCGGATTCGCGGAGGTTGCTGCGCCGCAAGAACTGCAGTACGGCCACAAGCGTCTGCCGGTCCAACGCCGCCGGGGAGGCGGCCGGGCCCGGCGCCGCGGGCTTTGGGGGTGCCGCATCCCCACCGGCTCCCGCCGCCTCTCCCTCCGTCGCGGCGGCCGGGGCGGCGGCGGGAGCGGCGGCAGGAGGCACCGCGGGCGGTGGCGGCGGCGTCCCCGCCTCTGGGTCCGGCTGCACCGCCGCCACTTCTGCCGGCTCCTCATGCAACGCCGCCATCTTGAGCTGCCTTCCATTCGCCGGCGGCGCACGGCCGCCGCCAGGCGCGGCAGCCCTTGCGACAGTGAGGGCAAAGGAAGGGCACTGCTGCCGCTGCCTCCACAGGCACGCGCGGCTTCGTTTTGCGACGCTGGCGGAAGCGCTTTGCGGCAGCGGGGGCGCGGTGAGGGGCGGTGGCGGCGGGCCGGTGTCAGGGGAAGGGGCTGTGTGGGCACTGCGGGGCTCACGGAGCTCCCTGGAATGGACCAAGCATGGCCTTTGTACTGTGTGCCCTATGTGCCCTTAGGGGCCGGGCGCCCAGTTACCTCAATTACGGCTGGGCCGCTGAGTTGTCCCGATATTTCTGATACTGCTTCTTTTAATCGTGTCTGTTAAACAGAGATTCGGTGATACTTGTCGAAAGGCTGAGAGAGCTGGGGGTGTTCAGCCTGAAGAAAAAAAGGCTCCAGGAAGACCTGGCAGCACCTTCCCGTGTCTAAAGGGGGTACAAGAGAAATGGAGAGGGTCTTTGGACAGAGTCATGTAGTGACAGGACAAGGGAGAATGGCTTTAAACTGACAGAAAGCAGGTTTGGATTAGATATTAGGAAGAAAGTTATTACTTTGAGAGTGGCGAGGCACTGGCACAGGTTGCCCAGAGAAGCTGTGGATGCCACAGCCCTGGAAGTATTCCGGGACAGGTTGGATGGGGCTTTGAGGAATTTGTTGTAATGGAAGGGTGTCCCTGCCCGTGGCAGGCGGCTGGAACTAGATGATCCCTAAGGTCCCTTGCAACCCAGACAATTTAATTATGTTACAGAATTAAAACCTTATTTTGAATGAAACTGGTATTGTGTGATTGAGATTCTTTCGGGAAAAATTAAGCGTTTATTGGCGAGTCGCTTGGGAAAAAAAATTAAGAAAAGAAAACAAACGTGGGGATATAAACTATAAACCGCTTGTGGCTCAGCGCACGCGCGGTGGCGCAGCCGTGCGTTCTTTAGAACTACATTTCCTAGCGTGCCCCGCGGCGTTCCCACGCATGCGCCCCGGTCCGTGGAGCGACCCGTGCCAGCCCCGGTCCGTGGACATGGAGGGAGACACCGGATCCGGGGTCCTGGCGCTGTCGGGCGGGGATGGAGCGGGCGCGGGCCAGGGCCTGGGCCCGGCCGATGAGGACCGGGACATGGAGGGGACCCCCAGCTGCTCGGGGTCGCGCTCCCTCACCTTCGAGTTCGAGCGGGGTCGCTCGGAGTCCAGCGGCGATGAGGACGACGACGACGAAGACGATGAGGAAGAGGAGGTGGAGGAGGAGGAGGAGGAGATGGAGGGCGACACCAGGGCTCGATTCGGAACGGATGACGGGGAGCTCGACTCGGACGACGACCGGGAGGTAAAGGGGGCGGGAAGGTGCCCGGGGCACGCCAGGCCCCGCTCCCGGCGTGCCCCGCGTGTGGTAATGGGCTTTTTATTATTTTTACTATTTTATTATTTTTGTTATTTATTTTAATATTTATTTTATTATTACCCGAGTTTACTTCATCTGTCTCATTCAAGTGGAGCCCTTACAAACTCTCGGCGTGACTGAGAGGGCGGTAGACGGTGGCACGTGGGGAAAATGAATGATGTTATTGAGGGAAAGAAAGCCATTTAGTCGGGCTTTGAGACGAAAGGAAACGTAAGAATATAATGTGTCGCCTCTTTCAGACACATCTCAGATCATCGCTATTGAAGAAATTTGTTCTCTTTTCAAATAGTATTATTCAGCCAGGAAAGTTGTTGTGGAACTACTTGTGTGCATTCCTGGTAAATGTTCTTCATGACCAGGATTCAAAGCAGTGAAATTTCAGCCATTGCTTCTGTGTGTATTTGTATAATCTGTAACTCTGTACAAACAAGAGGTGACTGTCTCTTGTCATACAAACTCTCTCTATATCTTGATTTGGGACTCCAACTGAGTATTGCTGAGCATTTTCAAATAATGATGTTGTTTGCCACCCATATCCTCTTCAAGCTTGCTGGCTATATGATATTTTGTTAAAAGAGTTTATCCAAGAGAACTTTTCCCAAAATGATTGTTTAAGGTTTTCTTTTTAGCTATGATTTATGAAACAAATTGGATTACTGTTGTCAAAAAGCTCAATTTAGAAGACTAGGTAAAAGTCTTTAGAAAAGAGCTCTATATGAGAAGCAACTGATCTGTTAGGAAAACCCATTCCTGTAACATATTGATCCCATTTTTTCATATGGTTTTAAGGCTATGGTATTTTGGAAGTTGCAGTCAGGGAATTTAATGGCTTAGCCTGTGTATTCAAACTCTTACCAATTTTTGTTTGCAGCGTATGATAAACCTTGCAGAGCTGACCCCCTACATCCTGTGTTCCATCTGCAAAGGTTACTTTATCGATGCTACAACTATTACAGAATGTCTGCACACTTGTAAGTATCTGCCAGTGTTGTCTAAGGGTTTAGTTGCAAATTCAAAGCATTTCAGCTGTTGAAATGTTCTGAGTTCAGAAAAATAATTCTCTCTTTGAAGTGAACATGCGTTGCGTTTATTCTGTTTCGTAAGCGAGATATATTTGTGGGTATTTTAAGCACCAGAAAATTACTAAATCAATCAATCATGAAGTCAGCCTTCTATATTAAGAAGGAAGAAGATGTAGGAAAAGATAAAGCCCAAGTAAGACAAAAGCAGAGCTACTACATACATTTTCTTAATTTTTTTTTAAGTAGGCTCTGGGAATTTGAGTGTATAACTGAGGAAAGAAAGTTGAGTGGCTCTGCTTTTAGTGGACTAGAAAGCTTCCTAAGCTGTTGTTGATGTGAGCTTGTAAATTCACAAAACCCCATAAGCACCTGTGTGGAAGAACTGGTTCAGATACAGAAACAGTGGTCTGCAGCCATGGGGCAGTTTGTCCATAATCTGATGAATGGAAATAGGTGGGTAATAAATAACTGATTTCAATGTGCTTGTCTTGTTATTTTTCCCCGTCGATCCTAGTGCCAACAATTTTCCCAGTGCTAACAGAACTGTTTTCTCTCCAAACTAAAAAAACCACCTTCTGTGAAGCTGACTCTTTCAGCCACACCCATGTTCATACCTGAATCCAAGAATCCTGGTTTACTAGATCTCCCAAACATTCACACTGCATAGAGGGAAATCTTCCTTTCTCTCTCTCTTTTGCTTTTTTTTCTCCTTTTTTGGAGCACTACTCAGTAGTTTGTTCTATAGCACAAAGTATTCAGCACAGTTTGCAATTTACAAAGAGGTACAGCTGCTAGTAAGGACAGCATAATGTTGCAAATGCAACTGTGGTGGTGTCTTAGAACTTTCCTGGTCAATGTTATGGAAAAGTTTCCTCTGTTCAGGCTGATGGGGAGCTGACTTGATAATAGGTTATTTATTCTAGATGTTTCCACTTAGTAGCTTTCCTTCCAAATTTTTAAAGGACTTGTAAAACACAATGAAAATGGCAGAGTTATGATTTCTACCTTGTTTCTACTGAAAGTGTTTGTAGGGTGCTTTTCAGTAGTCAATATTCTGCCTTAGCTCTACTCACATTCTGCATACACATTGAACACTCACCCATGCTTCCATCGGATTAGGAGTGTTCAGTGACTTCATTTTGTCTCTGACAAATTTTGTATGGGAAGTCTGGGTGTATTTACCCCTTTTGCCTGAACAGATGGCTCTGTGTAATGGACATGTGACTCCTACAGGGCTTCTTTTCTTTACAGTTTGTAAAAGCTGCATCGTGAGACACTTCTACTATAGCAACAGATGTCCAAAGTGCAATATTGTTGTACATCAGACACAGCCCCTCTATAATATCAGGTAATAAATTTGTCCCATTTTTATAGATTTGCTACTTGCTTTTAAACGTTTTGTTTCACAGACTTGTAGTGCTTTCCTATTTGAAACAAAGGAATGGTTACCAGAAACACATTGTGTTCTTCACTAGTCTGAGTTTCACCACAATAATTAAGATAAAAATACTCTATTGTTTTATCTAGTTTGTATCCATTTCTAGGATAGAAATGTTACCCCTGCCCTGGGTATTTTTATGCATTTGCTCAGTGTTACAGGTGATACAAACACCTAACTATTTGCTTTGATTTCCTTTTAAGATGAAAACTTTTTGGCATGGTATATTTATTAACTCAAAAAATTTAGTTTTAGTTACTTGAGCTGCTCATGAAGGGTGGTGCTTTAAACTTTACATGGCTTCTGTTGGAGCTCTGATGTCGGGATGAGTGTTTAGAGAGATGTGAAGTTGCTGCTGTGGCACACCATGTACATCTCATTTCAATGTTGTATTTGGCATCTTTGCTACATTTTACTGAAACCATTTTGTCTTGCATCAAAGCCTCTTTTTTTTTTTTTTTTCCTATTTCATAGACTGGACCGACAACTGCAAGATATAGTCTATAAATTAGTTGTCAATCTGGAGGAAAGTAAGTCCCTTTCTCTGTTATATTACTATCTAGAGATTGAAAAGATCAGAAAACAGACTCGTTCAAAGCCTTGTTTCTACTCTGGACTCTTTAAAATAGTTTTTATATGTTTGGTTATAAGTTGTAATTAAGTGTCACAACTGGCATCTTTCTGGCTGCTAAATGCTATTGTGGTAGTGGTGTGTACCCTTTCTCATGAAACACAGCTGTCACTGTATCCAGATAAACATGCAGATAATATTTCATAGTTGTTCCTCTTACTTTAGTAGAACTGTATCAGATCATTCAGTGTAAAAAGTTCACTTGGCTCAGCAGAAAAAAAATGCCAAGACTGATTGTCTCAAATGCTTTTATTTTTTTCCTCATTGCCATATTTACTTGTCTGATTTTAGATGTGTTTACTGTCTCATCTCATTTACCTTCAACTTTGGGAGCCAATGATCCTGCACAGTCCCCCTGGGTGGGCTGAGTGAAATATACAATCTAGTGGATATGTATGGTCTGTAGATGGTATTGCTTTGTATACCATGAGCATATATATAAAAATATATGTATATATTAAAATATATGTGTGTATACAAATATAGTATAAAAGTACTGTGCTCTATGTGAACATGTTGTAAAATACCATGTCATGTCATGAGGCATGACAGCCAGAAGGATACTAGTTCTTGCAGCTGTTTCAGTATTATTTATGGCCAGTTTCTCTGATTTCCTCCCAGTTTTTACTAACAAAATTTTAGTCTGGGTTTCTTAAGTATCTTAGCCTCATGAAATACTAGTGATGGTGAAGGTCTGTAGAAACTTGGAAAGTTTTTGCTGCTCTAACCATTGAAAACTGGTCAGTGAAAATGGATATTCTCAGCATCTGAAACATTTTAATCTGTATTGTGCATTTTTTTTAGGAGAGAAAAAACAAATGCATGATTTCTATAAAGAAAGAGGATTAGAAGTGCCCAAACCAGGTGAGCTGTAATCACTTTAAGAAACAGTGTTAAGGAAATACTTACCATGTAATTTTTTCTTAAGGGCTTTTTTAAAAAAAAATTAGTTCACAACTGAAGATGGAAGTAATACTGGAAATATGGGATTCTTAGTTATCTGGAAATTATAAATTGTCACATCTCAGATTACAAAAATAGATGAATTGGCAACATTTAAACTCTGATCATGGTTGAATTATTTTAAACTACATATTTTGCTTACAACTAGAAAATATATATAAAATGTGCATTAATGTTATTTTCTGCCTGTTAATAAGTAATAGACAGTACAAAGGAGTGAAAATGAGAGCTTCAAAGTCTGCTAAACAGTGGGGAATTATTCTAGTTATTTTGTGTCTTCCTATCAAACAAAGCTCTTTGGAGAGTGCTGTGCTGAAAGCTATTAAAATTCTGATTCAGATACACAGCATAGAATGTAGGAAGGGCTGATTTAGTAGTAAAAAAAGAGGATGAATTGCATGGGCTTTTTTACCTGGTGAGCTATTCTGTTTTGCTCAGTGCATGTTAGTATCTTATGCTGCTTTTATTTCAAGTTATCTTTGCATTTTGGCTACTTGAATATTTTAGCTGTCCCACAGCCAGTTCCACCGAGCAGAGGAAGACCTCGAAAAGTTCTGGGCTCAGTGTTCCGGATCCCACCAGAACTTGACATTTCCATACTTCTGGAGTTTATTGGGTGAGTTGTGGGCAAATGTAAGAGCAACTGACTGACATGAGGGTGCTGCTAGCACATGATGGACCATTAACTGGCTCTTGGTTTTCATTAAATGTGCATTTCTTCCATCTCAAGTAGTAGTGGGGAGCCAGTTTTAACTTACAGTGCAATAGTGACAGCCAGCTACACACAGGTAAATGATGCAGATAATTAAATGTTTAAGATGTATCTTCCTATAAAAGTAGCTTCCTGGGAAGTACAGTATTAAAATGTAGATGTGTTTTATTTTTAACAAAGTCTGCAGTCTCAGTAAACTGAACAGAGAAATCCCTGTCTGTTCCAGTCCCTGATCCCTGTAGGTGGCAGCACGGTTAACGCTGGATGTGCTGGGAGGAAGCACTCAGCGGCTTTCCAATAATAGAAAGTTTTTAACATTGTGAATCCACCAACCTGCCTTAATTTCAGTGTTCATTTTCTTCATGCCTGGCTTGCAGAAGTCAATTTAGACCTCAAACCTAGTAAACTTGTATCTGCCTGAGCAACAAGATGACTTCTGAGTCTGTTATATTTGGTTTTTTGGTAGTTTTATTTTAAAATAAATGTCCAGCATTGGCAGCAAAGCAGGTAATACTGTGCAAATACCATCTATACCACGTGGAACTGTCCACTGTAGTTTTGTTATTTATATGGAGGGAAGCACAGAATGTTTCTAACAAAAAAAGATGATGGCTTAACACCATTACTTTGTATTTTATTTTAGTGACTTTTTTAACCGTTGATAATTTATAAGGTCAAAATGAAAGAGATCTTGGCAATGAGAGAGTAATAAAGCATTTGGGATAAAGAAAACTTGGAATAGGTTGGACCAGCCAGAAGAAGTTGATACCTTGAAAGTCTGACTGTCTACACTGTGTCTCTACAGTTTATAATGTGGTCACCTGTGGCTGTGGAACTGTATCAAAGAAAATGACAGCTATAGTGGAAAAGCTTTTTTTATGTTTGTTTCTTAGTTCATGACAGATTTACTTAGCTGTGTCAGATACCTGGTACATATTTAGAGGTGGAGATACTCAATCACAGTAACTTGAAGTGCCATGTTAATGTGTGGTCTGCCCAAGTGTTACATTTGTTTGCTATAGCAAATGGTCAGCTGATTTATGGCAGTGTTTGATTTTTTGCCATCTCCAGTGCAATGAAAACACTGCACTGTTTCCTCTCTCATATGTACATACTTGCTAATGCAATGCAAGAATAATGAAATGTCATATATTGGCCTTAATTAATTGAGAAATTTACACATTGCACTACAAGAAGGAGATGTGGAGTATAGGTGATCAGTGGTAGATCACATGCTCAGGCTGCGCACATCAGTGAACCTTGCCTGAAGCCAGCTGAGAATCTGGTTATTTGCTACCTTTGTATGTATTTCACATTCCAGAGAAACACATGCTGCTTTCCTGAGTTCCTAGATAGCATCAGCATTAATATTGTCATGTGAACAGTCTGGAAGGCCAGCATCTTGCCCAGAGAGCCCCTTGGGTGGTTGGGTGTGTTCTGTCAATGACTTCTTAGGTACTGTCTGTTAAGCTTCCAAATGGCAAGAATTATGAAGTATGGATGTTTAAGCAACATCAATATTGCAACCTACTCCTATGAAAATTAGTGTTATGTTGTGTTTAAAAATGGCTTTAGGCTGCATTGGTTGTAATTCACATTTTATGTAGACAAACATAAACATCATACATAGCTGAATTCATGAGAAAAATGGAGCAGAAAAATAAAGGATAGGAGAAAAAATATATATTATTATTTATATATATAATATATAAATTCAGTCCAATATTATTTTATGTATAGCAATTTAATGAAACGAGGAGCCTGAGTTGGGAAAATAAGTTGGTATGCAAGACACATAAATCAATAAGTCACTGTTATAATAAAGAGCTTGAGGATATTAATAACTGATAATCTTAGCAACGTTGACTATTTACTCTTTTGTTTTTTCAGAGCTAATGAAGGCACAGGGAATTTTAAGGTACAAATGTGATTAAAGTTTTGTCTTACAGTTTCCTTCAGAAATAATTTGACCTGAGTAATTTTGTTTGGTTTTCTTATACTGAGTGCAGCTGGAGATTTCATCAGAATAATAATAATGAATCTTGTATTACAGTGTATTTCAAACCTATTGTTGTATAACATCACACCTACCCAGCATTTTTTTCTTCTTTTATCCTCATATTTCGCAGTATTTTTTTCATCATCTTTTTGCGTTTTCAGTATCACCTCCTACCTTTTCTGTCTCATATTTGCCCTTCTTTCTGCCTTGTTTATCCTGGGGTACACAGGGCCACACAGAACATAGGGCTGTTTAAAACATTTTAAAAATTATCAGTTGCTTATTATTTTTTAAATGTTTAAACAGCATCTGGAGTCTTAATACGTATTTAGTCTGTTCCCTATGAGGTAATGAACTTTCCCAGAGAAGGGTTCAAAAATGTAAGCTGTTTCCCTGTTATTGGGCTGTTGCTTGAGTTTGGAGTTTGAGAGATTAGTGCCAAAACCTTTAACTTGAACTTAACTTCAGCTTAAAATCTTTATTTATTCTGTGCAGCCTTTGGAGAAGAAGTTTGTGCGTGTTTCTGGGGAGGCAACAATTGGACATGTGGAGAAATTCCTCAGAAGAAAAATGGATCTAGACCCTGCTTGTCAGGTACGTCACTTGCTTGATGCTGAGCCAGTCACTTCTATCTCTGCTAGTATCTAGTTTGCCATTGTGGTGTAAGGCACAGTCACTGGCTGGTTCTAATCCTTGGTCTCTTCTGTGCAAGCCCTGCCTGTTTGGAGGAAATGAAATATTCTTTCTTCTACAGGCAGATGCCTTGGCTGCCTTTTTTTCTCGTCTTAAATGATGTGCTCCCATTTTTTTTTTTCAGCAAGTGTTTTTTTGGTCATTAGATACCTGTAGTTGATTTTTATGCCCCCAGTAATGACTGTTGTCTTGAAGATATCCAGGCTCATTTTTAAAAAATTTAAAAATTCAGGAAATGAAGCTGGAAATGTTTTTTCCTAGCCTGAGTGATCATTTCTTTGTCATATGGGGACTAAGATTAAAGGAGTGTATGTACTGAGCTGTTATCTTCTCATGGTAGTACACAGAAGGTTTGTTGGTAAACATGCAGAAAGTGAAAGAGATGTCAGATATGTCATTGAGGATTAATAAGCCTAATGAATCATGTCTTACTCCAGCTTCCTAGGATGGCTAATTAACTGTAAAACAAAATTAGGGAGAACCTGATTTGGAATTAGCACAAGCAGAAGAATTTAGAGAACTAGGTTATAAACCATATGGGTAAAGAATTTAAATGTAGAAGATTCTTTGCTGCTTTTTTAGTTTGCTCTAGAAATTTGGATGTGTTGAGGACTTGCAGTGGTTCATTTCCTGTCAGCTTCCTCAAAGTATGTTGAAAAAGAAATAGATACTAACTTTGGACAACAAGCTCTTCCTTTTAATATTTCTGCTTTAGTCTTAATTTCCAACTCTCTTTGTGACCTAAAGTAATCGATTTTTATATAAAATGTCTTGAGTTTGGTGTGTTTAGCTTGGGACTGGAGTCCAAGAATTTTATTTCCTTGGGAAGCTTGGAAGTTTCTTTCAGAAACTGACATTTCAGACATATTGAGCTAAAATGCACTCCATTTGCAGTACTTCTTACTACATTTACCTACAGAAAATTTATTGCAACTGTGTTGAATTGGGTCTTACTTGGGACTTCGAAAGATTTGACTGTAAGGAAGGCACAGAGTGTTTCCTCCTTTATCTCCTCAGTATATCAACTGCATTTTTGGTTTCATTGTTGAAACTTCTCATAAGGACACTAGGTGTGGTTGCTTTGTGAGTGCAGTCAGTTCCTACTGAATACCAGCTTAGCTTGACAGTCTGCAGAAGTACTATTTGAGAATGTTTCAGTCATTCCCTGTTAGAGCTGATTTGGTGACCAGGTGATAGAAGATGTGTTACCCATCCCCCTGAACTCCTGGCTCTGCTTGGATATCTCTGACTTAATTTTTTCATGTGGAATATGAGCTAATACTTGCCCTTCTTCATTGACCTGCACAAGTGCAATGGATTAGGTTAATGAAAATGTGAAATAAGCCATCTGGCTCGTATATAAAAGTCTAAAGAGCAGTTTTGAAGCTACTGCCTTTGTTCTTTTTTTCCTACTCTGACACTTCAAATTACTTTCAGACTTCTGTATTTGCATTTGCAAATGGATTATGATTTAAATTCCCTAGTTTATCTGAAGGTTAAGGCTTCATTTATCTTTATCTACCACTTAAGCTGGCAGACTGTAGTTTACTCTTTCTGGTGCTTTCTTTTGAACTCTGTGCTTTGGGCAACGATTAATTTTCTGTATGTATTTATGTATACTTCTGATTACATCTCTCTTGATTATTCTTGCTGGAATTTGTTAGGGGAGGGTGAAAATATTTTTTTAGAAACTGGAATTGCCAGTAATAGCTAAGTAGGTAACATCTGATAGGAGCTAAATACAGGTTGTGGTGTTTGGAACCCAGTAGATTCTTGTCTTTGGCATCAGAAGTTTTCTTTAGAGTGTGATTTCCTTTGAGCTCCTCCTGCAACAGCAGTATTCCTTCCTGCTATTTCTTCTGTAGGGATGAGAGAAGCTGCTGGAAGCTTGCAGCTCAGCTGCTCAGAATTCATTAATGTAGCTGATGGAGCAGAAATGTTCTGTAACCAGATGTGCATTCCTAAAAGTGTGAGAACTGCAGTCTTGGGGGAGACTGGGAGAAAGGACTCTGTGCTCATACACGGTGTAGTTGTTGATGTAATTTCTTTATGCCAGTCTTAGACCTTGCCATAAAAGCATCCAGGGCCTCTGGAAGGTAAACAGCAGCTAGAGGAAATGGGAGATTCTGACAGTTTTTTGAATAATTAGCCCAAATACTCATGTCAGTCTCTATAACTTTGTGTTTTCCTTATCCTTCCCTGGGTAGTATGAGTTGGTATAGAAAATACTGATTGAAGCCTACTACTTTCTGGGCCAAATTGTCCCTTGGGATGAATCTTATGTGAGATGTCCCTTGCTTTAACTTTTTCTACTTTTATTTCTGTCTTACTTAGTGAGCATGAATTTATAATTGTCTGTTATGGTGGCTTTTAGAGGAATAGCTCTAATAGCAGACGTGTCACCAAAAGAAAAGAAATGGCATAATGGAAAACCTACTTTATTTTAATAAGAATTTTAACAGAAGTTACTGAGTATTCAGCAGATTCATGCTTCCTTTCAACAAAATGTCAAACTACAGTTACTGCTGTCTCAGGCAATCAGTACTAGTTGGCTTCAATTTTACCAGTCATTTGAAATTTTAGTAAATTCATAGCACTTGTGGTGCTGGTGCCTCTTTTGGAATGGAACATATTAATTCCTGTATGACACAAGGTTTCCTCTGAGACACATTTCACAACTTATTTTTGCACTGACCTGAGATTTTTTTTTTTTCATTGTATGTTTTATTCTGTTGTCCTTATAGAATGAATGCTAGCATAGCAATTAGCAGGCAGAATTTCAGGCTTTGGTGCTGGAATTAGGAGATGAACCATTTGGTATTCAGAGAACTCTAATACAGTAAATGTGAAAAACTCTTCTCAATTTATTATTAGACACTGGCTCTTTAATGGCTGCCATTTGAAACTGGAGCAGTACACAACAGTGTACTTTAAAACAAGCATTCTAATTCTGTTTTGAGAGATTGTCAGCAGCTGCGACTGTCTGTTTGCATCCTGTATTGGTCAAACAGCTTAGATTTTCTATTTCTGTAGAATATATAAAACATTTATGTGTTACGTTTCATTGGGAGCAAGATTGAGTTTTCAGTGCCTTATGCTATAAAAATTGTAGAAGTAAGCTTACAATGCAAAAGTAATTAAGTTTATATCTCTGGAAAGCAAAGCAGTCACGTTTGTCTTCCTGCAGTAATAACTGTAGAGTTTAAGAGTGCATGGAAGATAGCAGAAAGAACTGCAGACAGTTTTCCAAAAGGAGAAAAAATAGATTTTACAAGTACTGTGTTAAATACATCCAATGTTGATGTTAAATGTAAGAGTACATATGGATCAGTAGCTAATCAGTATTTACTGTTATGTCCACACTAATTTTTACTTCCTGGCTTCCTCCTGGAAGCTAAAAGCAGAAGTACTATTAAACAGTTTACATTCTCTGCACATTACAAATCAAACATGAAGAGAATATTCTGCATCATTCTCATACAGTACACGTGGTGCAGCAAATTAGTCCTTTTAGAGCCTCTGAGGAGTAGAATTCCTGCATTCCCAAGTCTCAGAACAATGTGGTCTGCCAGCATAAATCTTACTAAATCTTTCCATGAAGAACACGAGAGAGGTAGCAGGTCAGCCTGCAGAAGAAGATAAATCTGGGAGAGTGGAATAGCTGCAGCACAGAGTGCATCCTGTGGTGGAAAGTGGCTGTGTGAGACAATACGTCATGATATTGCAGTGTGCTCCCTGACTGCTGCAGGGGCAGTGCTTAGGCAGTTCCCTTGCACAAAGCTGTGGGACTGCTCATTGTCAATGCTCTTATCTTCAATTTTGAGGTCTTGTCAATTCACAAATGAGAGCACTCTCATTTCCTTATGTAGAAATTGCTCATAAGGAAAATGTAAGCAAGCTCCAGTTGAGAGAGAAAAACAGTGCTGTGTTAGCTGCTCTAATTTGGAATGGTAGAGACTGGATTTACATTATGCACAGTAAATCCATGGTAACTTTATAGAGAAGCCTATTTTTCATAATAATCAAGGCAAGGAATTCAAAATACCTGATTTGTGGTTTTGTGGGCAGTTACTAAACAAAAGTGCCTCCCGTGGAATTGCGGGCATCACTGACAGAGTTCAGCTGCAGTAGAGGACAGTGCATGGAACTGCTGAGTATGCCCTGCAGCTGCACCCCAGGAATACTGACTGAGTGCATGCTGAAGGAGGACTGTGTGATGTAACTGCTGACAGTGGCATGCACCAAGATGCTCTTTTCTATTAAGGCACTTCTTCCACAGTATTTAGTGGAATTAGTCAGGTGTTTTCTCCCTCGAGATAAGGAGGGTGGCAATGGCTCTTTTTTTTCTTGGTAGCACAAACAAGTTTCCCTCTTTTTTAACTGATGAATGATGCCAGATGTTTGTGTGATCGTTTTAATACATGATCTAAATTCCAATTAAATTCATCACAGCTATTACTAAATAGCTTGTTTCAGTGGACACACCAAAGTGAGTGAAACAATAAACTGTCTGCTCTGTTCAGCAGTGAGCTCAGGTCAGGGCCATGAAAGACTTTAGGGCAGTGCAGTAGTGCTGTGAATGCTAAATACATTTGGACAACAGAGGTAAAGATGGCTTTAGTGTCTAACATGCTAGCATTGAACTCTGCTAATAAAATTGAAAGGGCTTGGATACTGTTCTGCTACTCCAAAGGCAAGTTGGACTTAACCATGCTTGTGTTTATTCACAGGTGGATATAATATGTGGTGATCACCTCCTGGAGCACTACCAGACACTGAGGGAAATTCGTCAGGTCATAGGAGAGAGTGCAGTACAGGTAGGTGGCAGCTGGGGCTTTGTTCCAGGTTTTCTGTTTCAAAACCGAAGACCTCTCTGAAGCCCTCAGGTAGCACCAGCTTGTCTGAAGAAGTCACTTAGAAAAAAACATCTCTCTAGTTTACACAAAATCATTTTTATCTTGTAAGTAGAGTTGACAAGTGTACTATGTTCTTCTTGGTCTCATGATGTTCTGGATACGAGGGGTTTGTGTTGAATTTTGTTTGGGGGGTTTTTCCCCCCCCAAAACAAGTTGCTATCTTACCAGTGATAAAATGTAACCAGCCATTTTTTCAATTAACATTCCTTGTTTTTCCTCTCTGGCTGTTGCATCTCTGCAGGAAATCAGAGGACAAATCCCAAATAAGGCTATCCTTGTGACTGGGTCAGGAGAATAAATTTACTTATGAAAATACAAACCAAAGGTAGAGGGTAATGAATGCAGTAAATGTGCTTGATGTATATTATATTGGCTCTGGTCACAGCATGAGTGTATGGCCAGCTATTTCTTGTTAACTTGCTGTCTTTAGTGTTGCTGGCTTTGCAAATAAGAACACATCTTTTTTTAATTCTTTGTGAGTCTTTTCAAAGGATCTTTAAAGGATCACACCACTTTAGAAGTGCATTGCAAAAACAATGACATATTCTGCCAAGCGCGTTGTAAGACAGAGATAAATTGTGATATATGGTAAATCATATCTTAATTTGAACTTGGAAGTCTGAAAAGTTAATACTTAATACAGTGGGAAGAAATAGGATTAGATTGGTATTTTATTTGGAAAGCAATCTTAGCAGATAGCAGAAGGGCTAAAATAGTAGCAGCTCTCCTCACTTGTTTGTGCACACACATGCCACAAACATTTACATTTAAAATTCCTGCTGAGCTCTCCTATGTGCCAGGAAGGCTTCTGTGTTGGGGACAGGAAGTAAAAAGCTGCTTTTGAGATCTCTTGGACTTTGCATCACTTGTACTTGATTTGAATCACTAGGAGGGGTCCCAGAGTCAGGGCAGAGGTATTTGGCTCATATTAATGTTGGCAGACATCAAAATCTGGGAGGCTTGTGCTGTTTCTGCAGTTGAAGGGAATAAATGCCATGCCTGATGTCTTAGCTGTTTTATAATAGCATGAAGAAGAAATGAAAACGTAACGTAATCCAGTTTGGGGAGCCGAGGATAGAAACTGGGAGGAAGTGGGTACTGGTAACCAACTTGTTTCTAACACTTTGAGTAAATTGTAAGTAAATTCAGCAATCAGCACATAGTGATGGAAGTGCCCTCTACTAAAAGCTTCAGTAAATGGCAGGGGCATGATATATTTCTCAGTCCAGGGGTATAGCCACATGTATGGTTTTAGAATTGAGCTTAGCACGAAAGCTTTTCATGTATGAGAAATGCTCTAGGGAGAGCACTGCAAGGAATACTGCAGCAGTTTAATTTCTTGTCAGAACTGGGTCTGCCTGATTGATGTTTAGTGAGAAAGTACCAGTCAGCAGCTCCACAAAGAAAGCAGCTGTCTGGGGATGCATTCTCCAGTGATGTTTCAAATCTCATTTATTACCAAATCAGTATGCTAGCAGTTAATTCTCTCAAGGTTTCTCTATGGGACAAACAAATAGAAAAGAAACATCTTGGCTTCTTGTGAAGTCTTGTTCTTTCACAGTCACTTTTGACAGGAAATTTGAAAGACCAGGTTCATCTTTAATTTCTCTTCGTATTGTTAGAAGATCTCTAAGGATGCCAAATAGTTACAGTAGGAATGTTGCTTTTTTTTGATATTGAAGTAATTGTGACATTTTCATGTTCTTTAGCCTAACATTATAATATTTCTTAATAAATCAAGAAGATGCATGTCTACAATTAAAAAAACCTTGGAAAATATTTTTAGATAGTTACCCATGAAAAAAAATCCTAACAGATGGGTCAAGTCTAAAATGGTGAGGGTTGTTTGCTTCTCACCAGGATCTGAAATTCAATAAGGGGCACAGTTGTCCCAGCCAGTGAAACTGCAAGTACAGAGGAATGTTTGATGAATTTTACATTAAACTCCAAGGGCATCTTGTGCCTTTGTAACTTTCCAGCCTTTCCAAGTCAGTGTTGGAGCTTGCAATGTCCCTAACGGCTCTCACCAGAATGCTGAGACACTGTTCAAAACTGCTGTTGTCACTTACAGGTTTCTGAGGTTCGTTTTAGATGCTTCATGCAAAGAAAACAGCTTCAGTATCTACTTCTGCAACAGCAAGTCATTTGAAGGAATTAACATTGGGCTCTTTTATTTAGATGAGTACAACCACTGTTAGAGGAGAAAAATAGCTGCTATTCTAAGTCACATTTTTCACTTACAAGTTCATTCATGTCAGCAGTTATTCTTTTTCCTGGGAAAAGTGATTATAAAAATGCAGTTAAGTTTCTCTTTGGCAAATATATTAATTTTAACGTGCATTCTTTGGAGCGTTTGCAGTACAGCATCACATATGTTTTATGTGATTTATTGTTCTGAACCATATTCACTGTGGGGTTTTTAGTGGCTTTTACTTACATTGAATGGTTCTTAAGATCTGTTTGTGAAGATTTTGGGTGTTGTATTTTTATTTTTTCCTACTGACTAGTACTATATAGCGATGCCTTAGACCCTGAGTAAATGAAAGTCTCCTGGAGGTGCAAGCTAGCACAGTTTTAGCTCTTCTGGATACACTTCTGCCTTTCCAGCAAGTGTGAGAACACCAAGTGTGATGTGATGATAAAATAAATATTCCTGACACTGATCCCATAGTAACCTATTTGGGTTGTTTTAATTGGAGTACATGGGCAACTAATTTTAGTGGTTGAATGTAATCAATTAACATGTTCATTTCTGAGTAGTTGATGGAAGGCTAAAAAGGAATCAGGAATAAATCTTCTTTATCTTGTAGATGTCAAGATATTTTGACACTTCTGAAATTGAGTGCTTGGTTAAATCTTACTAATTAGCTGAAAGTAGGATCTCTAGCTCTGTTTAGGGAAAAAACATAAAAAAACTCACTGACAGAATTTATATAATAAGAAACTACTTCGCTTTGTATCTATTTTAAACAGTGTAAAACTTGTGGACTTTACTGCAAGGAGTGATCAAAGACACTTACAGAGACTTTTAAAGGCTCAATTTGGTTACCACGCATTGAGATCTGCCTGTAATTAAGAGTTTGAGAAAGGATTAAGTAGCTGTGAAAGGAAGCTTGTTCTTAACTAAATGGGAATATAACTTCTTCCCAGTATTACCTTCCTCCCCTCTGCTGCACAAATGCAACCTGACCCAAGCTGCTGGTTATTTTCACTTGTCTAAAACTGGGCCTTCTCAGAGTTCTGCATCACTGATGGATATAATGAGCTCACACATGGGAAAAGCTAAAGGAGTAGCTTCCTTGATGTCCTTGGCCCTTGGCACAGAGGTTTGGCAGATTATAATGGTCTCTTTGTAGCTCTCACCTTTTTGTAACCCAGTGCTGTTGTGCTGTTTTTTTTGTCTCCGGAGCTAGGCAGCAAGAACTGTGCTCTACTTTAATTACTGTGACCTTCTAGCACACATTTCCTGTGGAAGTGTTGTACTCTTTGCTGTGGGGTTATTGAATTTGTAAAGTTGGACACTTCTTGTTGCTGCTGCTCTTAGAACATCAAAGGGGGTGTATGCTCTGATGTTTTGGGCTGTCAGTTCCACTCTAAAATTCATAGTTGGTGTAACAGGTGGGATACTTTGCAATTTTTTAGGTCAGGGTCACAAATGTGTGTCAAAGGACACTGGAGAGCTTTGCTTTTCTTTTGTGCCTGAGTTAGCCTTGAGATTTGTAATGGGCAGTGAGAGCTCATTCTCTGTTTGGACTTCTTTTTAATAACAGTATCTAGAGAAAGCAGCTGAACATAGATAGAAATGTGTAATAAGGAGTGCCAGTACTGGGGTGACTCTCAGCTTCTATTTGTAGAGAAGGAATTGCAGTGGGTTTGGCCTTGAGTTTAACAGGGCTATTTCCTTTAAGTGTCCTGCTGCCAAATGTACCATTTCAAAATTATTCATCAAAGAATACATTGTAGCATTTTCTTCTTGTATAAATATTTCTTTCCTTTAAGAAACTGGAAAGTAGAGGAAAAACTGGTTTTGACCACAATTTTTCTCCAAAAATAAAGTTTTGAATGTGTCTGATTTTCTGTTTTGAAGTAACTAGTTGGCACAAGGAATAAATACCTTTGGGAAGGTATAACAATGTTTTTTATGTGCCAGGGGGTTCCTGAATAACCTCTTAGAACCTGTTCTACATTGCATGCTGCTATCCCAATTTATGCTAATCACCTAGTGAATTAAACCTCCTGTCTCCTTCTGTATCCTTTCAGGAGTTAGCAATGGATTCCTGGTTATTAACAGAGTGAGAAGGAAAAGTTAGTGAGTTGGTACTAATACATTATCTTACATCCTGTGTATTGACAGATAAAAACATCTGAAGCAAAATACAGTAAAAATTCTAACATGTCAGTTGGTACTGATGTAGTTCTCTCTTCAAAAGAGAACTTTTTTTAAGGTCTTTCCATACAGATAGGTGTAATGCAATGTCAGATTCCCAGTGGGTCTGTGGTGGAAGCAGACTAAGTGCCAGGCCTTTCAGCAGCTGCCTGTGAATTAAGTGGCATAAGTAAGACTAATGGGTCAGAAGTGTGCTGTTTCACAGGTGAAAGGGATTTTTTATTATGTTGAGCAGTCTTTGAAGAGGAGAAACATGAGTTAATAAACTAATAGTTTGTCATTTGGAGGTTTTTAAATCCAATGTATTTATTACTTAATAAATGTATATAGTAGTAGTCTGGACTCTTGTGCTGCAACTTTTGGCAGCACCTTCTAGAACTACTTAATGGATTACATTTTTTCCTGCTCCACAATATCATGTGGAAATCAGCACGACTTGTAAACAAGAGCCTATTGTATGATGATAATGCAATTATAACTTTAATATAAAAGCAGTACCAGATTTTCCTTTTTTTTTAACACCCTGTTCCATCTCAAAGAGGAGAAGGGAATACAGTTATTTGCCTGGATACTTCAAAACTTGCATTCTCCATGTGGAAAGGGCATGGTATCAAATGGTGAGATTGTACTTGGGGTCCTGCCACGCAGCAATTGTACCAGGTGGTGACAAATGCCTCGTGGAGAAGGGAAAGTGCCATTATGAGACAGTTTCTTTCTCTTCTCTCTAGGATGGTCTACTTGTACTGCACTATGGCCTGGTGGTATCTCCACTAACTTAAAGGTGTCTGGAATATCAGAAGGCAAAAGAATCTGAAGTCATGGAGCTTCTTCACTGCTATTTCTCACCAAAGAAGCCATAGCATTTCCTGTGGCAGGAAGCAAGTGAAAGGAACCACCACTAACTGCTGTGTGCTTGTAATGTAACGTCTGACTTTACCACTGTAAAAAATTGCAGCTTCTCTAAGTACAGCTGTAGATGTTGCTATGCTTCATGTTACAAATTATTGTCTTCAAATTTCACTCAGCTCAGGGAAATTAAATGCTCGAAGTAGCTAATTTTTTTTACTTTCTAAAACCACAAGATTTCACAGGGTGAACAGCCTTTTTTTCCTCTAAGCTCTGAGATTTCTCTTGCTGTCTAAGTGTCTAGCTAGAACAGTGCTCTCAGGGATGATCTTCAATGAGCAGTATAATTTGTTTTGGGGAAGAGACAGTCATTTGCCTAAAAAAAAGTATACTGTGATCATCTGTCTTTGGATGTGATTTGGGGAGAGGAAGGAAACTTCAGAAATGCAGACCAAAATAGGTGGAAAATGATGCAGCATAAGCATTGTTTTTTGAGAAGTAGCATTAAATTTGTTGTTTTTCTTGAAGAAAGACAATTTTGTTTGCACTGGAAATATATTTGCTGGTAGTTTGGCTTATACCAAATGGTGGATCATGCATCTCTAGTCTGAATGGAGATGAGCTGGCTGTAAGCTGGTTAAACTATGCATGAAAAAAAAAAAAGTAGCACCTCTTTCTACCTGCTTGCTGTATATAAAGTAATCACTGTCAACCTCATCTGCTATCATGTAAAATCCATCAACTGACTTGACTTTCAGGAGCATAAATCCATTCACTTTAGCACATACCTCTCCAGCAGCTGTGAAAACGGTCACATTTTCCACTCTTTCTGATGTGTTTTAGTGCATTGTAGTGGAGACCAGGGTTAAGCAATGTAATACCTGCCTGCTACTACCAGATTCACAGAGGACGTTAGGTGACTTGAATTTTAACATGTTAAAATACTAAGTTTTGTGACAACTGTAACACTTCCAATTTTCTTCTGTTTAAGATTTCCGTGTTGTCTTGTGCAGCCTTAAGGACCAGAGAGCTCTGTGTTGTGGTCTTGCTGCATACTGGGTCATCAGTGTGGGGATTCATGAAAGCTTCCATTAGGCACTGGGCTCCTTCCCTTCCCTACAGTCAGTGCAGGGAAAAGGAAGAGATTCCTTTGTAGAGCATTTCAGAGGACCTAAGTTACAGAACCACAGAATTGTTAGGGTTGGACGGGCCTCTGGAGATCATCCAGTCCCACCTCCCTGCCAAGGCAGGGGCATCCAGAGCAGGTGACACAGGAATGTGTCCAGGTGGGTTTGGAATGTCTCCAGAGAGGGAGGCTCCACACCCTCCCTTGGCAGCCTGTTGGGTGCTCTGCCATCCTCACTGTAAAGAAGTTCTTCCTTCTTTCAGTCCTCCTTTCTTTCTTTCTCAGCTGGTGAGGCAGCAGCAGCAACTGAGCTAAGTCCAGGGGTGAGAGTTTGATTGAGGTGTACAGGGGTCCTGGAGCTTGGGGACACCTGAGCAGCAGCCCCAAGCTCCATCCAGACCTGGAAATCCTTGGCAGTCAGTCAAGCATGGAGGGGACACTGCCAGGAGCAACGAAGGACATTTAAGTGTCCCTAAGGAGCAGAACAACCCCTTGTGGCCTCTGCTGGACCCTTTCCAGGAGCTCCTTGTCTTTCTTGTACTGAGGATCCCAGAACTGGCCAGATGTGGCCTCACCAGGGCTGAGTAGAGGGGCAGGATCACTTCCCTTGACCTGCTGGCCACACTCTTCCCAATGCACTCCCAGATTCCATTGGCCCTCCTGGCTGCAAGGGCTCAAATGTATTTGTTCACTGTCAGCCTAAGAGGACTGGCATCCTTTGTCTAAAGAAAGCTTTCATGAATCCTCCCTCAGGTCTTTACAATAAACATTGTTTTGTCTGTGAAGGTGGCACCGTAAGAAAAAAAAGTTTTGTTTGAAGTAATTTTCGTGATGCTTCTAAAAAATGTAACAAAAAGCCTTTTTAGCTACAAACTCCTATTTTACCTTTAAAGTTTGTATAAAAGTAGTGTTTAAAATGCAGCAGAAAATGAGATTATTTTGTAAACACCTTGTGAGTTGTGTTGATAAAAGATTATATATTGTAACAGTAAAATAAACTTTATTTTAGCCAATTTAAAATTGGGCCCTTGTGTTTCCATGCCATGTTTCCTATGTCAGCCTCAGAATTATAGTAGTTGATAGTGAAACTGCTGAATGTGCTCTGGGGTTGTTAGAATGACAAATTTCAGTTAGGAGGCTGAATAGTGAAAGGTTATTCAATACCAGAGTCTCCACTGGAGCTAAGTGTGGTATTGTTAGCTGGAGTAACATGAAATCTCTGGGACTCTCCTTTTAATGAGGATTTTGGTGAGAAATAGCTCCGTAAAGAAGTCAAGAGGATTTTTCCACAGAAATACAGGAGAAAGAATCATGTGTAGTTAAAGGACCCCTTTTTTCATCAACAAGAACCTCTTTTTGTGAAAGCCACCTCTCAGTTATTGTCTTTCATGTTTATGGCTGTTGTTCTTGAGGCCCTGTGAACTGAATCTTTCTCTGTCACTGGAATCAAGGCTGGTTCAGATACTCTGTATTGCCCCTTCCTGTTCCATTATCGCTCAGGAGTTTGTTTTCAAATTTATAGCTCTGTGCTAAAAAATCATTATCAGTATAGCCACATTTTACATTGCAAATTCATCCTTAACCCTGGCTTGAACTTCACATCTACAGAAGGGCTCATGTGCAGAGTTTAACAGCTGTATAGAAGCTGATAGTTAATTCAAATTAATGTCATTCTCGGATGCATTTGACTTGCATGGCCCCAAGAGGGCTGTGCTGCCACTGGCATTAATGTCAGTGTCAAATTCTGCTTTTCAAAAAAAAGGGCATATCTGGATATCTTCAAAGGATTTTCCTGTAGGGTAAATCACATGCCAGCTAAAATGCAGAAGGCCAACACTCCCTTCTTTACCCTTTTGGTGGCTTAATGAGGAGGATTGAAGGTCTGTAGCCTGTGGTATTTTTGACATGAATGCTTAGTGACCTGTTACCTTTTGTCCACTTCTCTCTACTTCTTCCTCACCTGCCTTCAGAAAGTGTATTTTTAGCATAGTTTTCCTGGCTGAACATCCTGCTTTCTTTCACCTGAAGGCACTGATGTGTTCCTTCTCTCCAGTGCTGCAGGTCCCCTGGGGCACATCCGTGTGCAGCAGGGTGACCTTTAGCTATTGCCAAGGCTGAGCTGAGGCTCTGTGGTTTCCTGCATAATCAGCCTGCTTGCTTTAAAATGTGCCAATCTTCTTTCAGCTCTCCTGCTGCTGTTTTATTTCCATTGGTCTCCTTTTAACCTTGGCTTCCCTCCAGCCACTTTTGGTCCTGATGATAGAAGAGCATCTGTAACAACAGGCCGTGTATGGGATGGCATCTCTGCCCTCATGGGAGATGAGCCAGCTTTGTGCTCTTGGAAGTGAGGGAAGGTGTGCTTGGACTCATTCATTATTTTACAGACACTATTGTTTCTTCACTCAATGAGATAATTCTGGTTTTCCTTTCTCATTATCTTCTTAACAGCATCATGGCTAACACAGATCCTTATTAAATACTGCTTATAAATGCAGCATAATTCTGAGTTCCTGTACAGATCTGCTAATTCCCAGCAAGAGGAGATGATGAGCCTTAGTTTCTGGATTTCTTACAAATGCAGAATCAAGCTACAATCAAGTCATGAGCAGTCGTATTGGTTACACTCTGCCTGTTTCTTTATGTTCAGTGTAAGAAGAAGACATGGTTCAAGAGGCTGGTGAAATGTGCAGCTGAGCCCTCTAAGCAGAGGGGACCTGCAGTGGCCAGGGATAGCTGTCATTTATGTCCTGAACCTGACAGTGCACCCAGCCTGGCTCTGCACTGCCACCAGACTGAGGCACGCGTGAGCCAGGGGAGTTCTTAAAGCTTATTTCTGTGGATGTGAAACAAGCAACGAGTTTTATTGAAAAACCATTCAAGCTTGTCCAATGCTAGTCCATGTTGATTTTATTTTCAGGGAGTCATTAATCATTTATGTGCAATGATTTACGTTAATACGTTTTTTACAGTCTCTAGGAAAATTACATCCCTGGAATTTCTGGTTTTACTTTTTTCAGTGTGGAGTATCATTAGTATGAAATTGTGGTTAATACAAATGAGTGGAGGAATTCATTCCAGCACTTGAGAGACAGACTGTTAACAGATACTGGAGTTTTTATGTATTGCATGCCTTTCTTTCAAAGAGATTGTTACATTGTCCCCATGAATCTTTTAATATGCTCAATAGAATGCACCAGGGCCAGCCTGAGTATTTAGGTTCTTTAAAATGTACCTTTTAGGCTGTCATAAATACCTGCTGAGAGATGGAGAAGTGTTGCAAATGATGCATTCTCTTCACTTCTGCTTTTTATTTGCTTTTTCTACCCTGTGGTTCTTCTGTAACACTAATTAGTTCAGCAGAAAGAGAAGCAAGGTGGCCACAAATGGAATTTTACCATGTCATCTTTGAGAGACCCTTATTGAATGAGCCAAAGGATATTCACATTGAGGTTTCAGAATGTTGCCAAAGATACAGGTTTAATCACTGGACAGGTCAAATTTTATTATTTTTGAGAGAGAAATGGTAATCACATCTGAGGTGAAATGCAATATTGATTGTCTACCCTGCAACTGCAGAATTCTTGCTGGAGCTGTATTGCCATCTTTACTGGGTTTGGATTTAATGTAAAACAGTGTATTTGTGTGCAGTGGTCTGCAAAAGAAATGTTTCCCGAAGTGGAAAAGAGAGCTTGCATTTTCTAATTGTGTGGTAAAGCAGTCTGTTTGGAAACGAAGGCTTAAAATGTCTGTTTTCTTCCAAAGGAAACATTAATGGTAGAAAAGTGGGTGGTGGAGACTTGGCAAAGACTGAGAAAAATTGTGTGTTCCTGTGAGAGCTACTTTGGGGCCCTTGGTGTTGAGGTATCCATAACTTCTGTCCTCTGAATTGATTTTCTGGTGCCCAGTAGGGGAAGCTCAGCTTCTCAGTCCATGAGGATGTTTCACCTGCATACCTGGTGGTGTGAAACTGAGAGGGGTTTGGTGTCTTTGAGACTTCCAGTGCTCTCAAATGTTAAGCTGATGGGCATAAGAAATTATCAGGGGAGGATGTAGGTGGTAAAGAGGACGTGGAGTCACAGTATGATCCTATAATCCTTCCTTCCTTAAGAATCTAGCCTAAATGTTTTGGCTTGCTGAATCATTTTGGCTTGCTTCAGGCATTCTTATTCATACATCTCAGGTCTCATTGGAAGACTAGGAATTTGCTAATGAGGTGTCATACCTGGGGCTTAGGGCTTTTTTTTTTTTTCATTTCCGTTCAAAATTTGCTTAAACTTAATGATGTTCTGAGCCTCAGTGCAAACCATGTTTTTCATTCAGATCTCAGCTTTTCCAAATGGCATCTCCAAACAGCTTTTTCTTACAGACCACACTTGGGTCTGCATGTGCATCATCTCAGGGAAGGATTACATATCTGTCAGAGCATTTACAAGGCTGCTCTGGACATTGGAGAGCCAAGAACTTGTTTCTCCTTGTGCTCTCTGGCAGGCAGGCAGCAGCTGCCTCTCAATTCAAAGGCAGAGGAGCAGAGTCACCCTGCTGTGGTAGGAATGGACTTTGGGCCTCTCTTGTTTCGGAACTGATACAGCCCCTCAAGAGCTTTGCTGCCGTCAGCAAGTGAATGTGTACCTGTGGCTCTGGAATTGCATTCTGACATTTTCTGAGTATTTCCCTTCTGTCCAAGCAGATGTTTAGCATGGACACTGTTCCTTCTTTATGTTATGCTCTATGTCAGTTCTGGCCAGCACAATGTCTGCTTTAACAAGAATGTAATTGCTTGTCATAGTGTTGCAGGCTCATCTCTGGTTGAGCTGGGTTTTGGATGAAGACCCCTGCACAATCTGCAGGAGTGCTTTTCTCCTGACCCCCCCAGCTCTGCAACCCTTTGGTTCAGCTGGAAACGCTGGAACAGACCAGGGTCAATGAAAATTCTCCCACCCCACCCCAAGCCATGCTCTGTTTGCACATTGTGCTGCATTTGCCAAGTGATCCTTATTCCCATAGACCTCTGAAGTCTTGCATGAATGAGCTGGCATTGCTTGTGCTATTTTGACATAAACTCTGCTTCAAAGTGTCAAACCCCAGTAATGGGGACATTTGATCATTCAGAAACATCTGTTTGGCTGCTGGTGTTAGGGCTCTGTGTGGGTCACTCTCTGCAGGAAGAAGCTCTTTTCCTTAAAGAGGTGTCTGTGCCAAGAGCTGGCAAAGAGACAGTTGGCTGGATCCAGCCGAAGGTGCCGGAAGAAACTTTGCTCTGAATTGCTTATTGATTCCTTCTTGCTGAATGACAGCGTTCTTCCTCACTCTGGAAAAGGAGATGTTTGCATTCCTGCCAAAGGAAAATTGGGGGTTGTGGGTTTTTTTTTTCCCTTTGGCTGCTTTTTCTTTGGCTTACTTTTTAATGAATTGCAGCATCTAGATAAGGGTCATTAGCAAAACTTCTCTGTGTGCAGCAACTTTGTCTGTTTTCAAGGAGCTCTACATCTCCACTGCATGGGCCAGCATCTACATCCAGGGAAAAAACAAACAGCCAGTCCAGTGGTGGTAATTTGTCTCATTGTGTGGAAGCTCAAGTTCGCCCCAACATAAAGATGAAGGAAATGAAGTGTCATGGAGAAACAGCTGCACTCTGGTGCTTTCTGAGCTAATGGTGCAGTCCATGTCCACAGCTGCCTTTTATCCAAGAGGTCAAAGTTTTATACAGTTATAAATCTTTAAACATCTTCAGTGTGACTCACTCCTTCCCTCTGGCAGCCTGGGTGTTTAACCCAGTAAGAAAGATAGGACCACAAAGGAGGATTTATTGTCCTGTTCCAGCTTATGGTTTCACTGTAGAAGCCTTCTGGTGCATACAAGCAGGCAGGTAAAAGGAGGCACTCTGAAGAAGATAGCAATGGAAAAGAAGGCCTTGGTGGAAATAGTCAGAGGGCAGCATTGGCAACATATTCAGCCAGGTCTGTCCCTCTCTGCTGTTATTTTTCTTCTCATAAAGAGAATGAGAGTGTAGACATGGGCCTCCTTGCCTGTTGCCCCTCTGTCACCTCTGGAGTTCAGCACCATGAGACAGCACCAAACTGCTGCAGAGCTCCAGAAATACAGGAAATCTCTGGGCTGGCCCTCACACTGCAGCTATTTTCTAAAATACTTTCTTGTCCTACCCACAGCTCCTCCATCCTGCTCCACCACTGCAGCCCCTTCACATTGATATCACCAAAGTAAAATTCCCAGCTTCATTATTAGCATCCAGTTAGCTGAGCAAGCAGGAATTCTGACTGAGGATTGTGCTAGCAACAAAGGACAGGTCAGGCTGCTTATGCTCAAGGGACAGAAAGCAGCAGTGCTGGAGAGTGTTTGAGATTCAGAATATATTTCATTAGCTGCACAGTCACATCTGCTTTTTATTCCCCCTATGGACTGGGAGAAATACTGTGTGTTTGCATTTCCTACCTGACAGCTCAGCCAGGAGATATTTGGACATTTCTTGATCTTGTTTTATGTGCCAGTGCCTTGGACTTAACTCTGCAGGTGCTGGCTCCCCCAGGCTCTGCCTGGGCACCCCAGGTTGCTCTGTGCTGTTTTTCCGGGGGCTGCTGGTGAGCTGCACTGCTCCAGCCATGCCCTGGGGCTCCTCCCCTGCCTCTGGAAAGTGCCCCTTGCTTCACCCACCTGCAGGGCTGCCCTCCCCTGGGTTGTCACCCCACAGTGAGCAGCCTGTCCAGGGCATGGTCCCCGAGGTTACCAGTGTGACAGGACCAAGGTGTAGCCATGCTGCTCCTGGCCTGCAGCTCTGGTGGAGAAGCCTGTGACTCTCACACTGCATCCCTGGGGCTCTGGGGCAGACTGCCACGACATGGTGCAACAAAGCAGGAATGGAAAGGCAACAGGACAGTGTGCTCTGGCAGGGCCACCCAGCAGGAGGCTGCCTGTGCTTTTTCCCTCTAAAGGCACATCTCAAGAAGAATGTGTGCATCTTCCAAATATAAGCCACTGCTGGTCACAGCACCTGAGACTGCTGAGTTTACTTGGGAAGTGGGTGCAATCTCTGCTCTTCACCTGCTCTTGTGTAAATCACTTTATCTTCAGTTGTGGAGGCAAAGCACAAGGATGTTTCTAACCCCTGAGCACACAGGCAGCGTGGAGGGGAAATGACAGGTACCTTGGGACTGAACTGTCAGGGGTGTGATGCAAATCACAGCCTCAGAGTCCATTTTTTGAGCAAATGAGGGTGCGCTCTCCCGTGGCAGACCTTGATCCCTCAGCCAGCTGGCTGTGGACTCTTCTACACAGCAGGGCCACCATGACAGGCACCTGGGGTGAGCCCCAGACATGCCCCACCCCCAGCAGTGGGTCCAGCCTTACCTTGCAACCCCAGCAGGAGGGGTTGGCAGCTGCACCCCAACACCAAGTTCTTTTCAGGGGCCCAGAGGGACTGCTGGGCACTGAACCAGCTGAGGGCCAGACACCGAGGTGTGTTCCCAAGATGACGCAGCAGCAAAGACAACAGAACAGCTCGGTTTGATCCACACAACTATTTCTTTTTTTAATTATTAACTTGTGCCTTACAATAGAAGAGGAAAGAGTGCGAGCAAACAATTTGCTGGTTCCAGGAACTACTCTGGCAGCACTGCAAGGGCAGCGAGGTCTGGTGGTGATAACCCTGCCAGGGCACTGACACTCAACGCGCGGAGTCTCCGGCTCCTGCAGAAGCGATCGCTGGCAATTTAAGGCATTGAAGGAAACCTATGGTTGTTAAATCCTATGTCAAATTTGGCACATGTTGGAACAGTGAGAGCGGAGACAAGGATGCTTTGCGGGCTGGTGTTCAGGAGTCCTGCAGCTTCCCAGTGCTGGCTGGGGCACGATGCTAATCTGGGCACAGGGTTTTCATGTGAAGACTGTGCAGCCTAACAAGGGATCCTCAGACTCTCTTACTTGTGAGACAGTGATACCACATGAGGTGCTGCACCCCACAGCATGGTGGTGCCTTCACCTCCAGTGTAGCAGTTCCCTGCCCTGTGCCTGCTGCTTATAAACCCCATGTGCCTGGCTTGACTAGTGCTGTCAGAAAACAAGATTTGTCAGTACAAAGAAAAAATTAACATTCCTTATAGTTCAAAACATACATGGCTGAGATCAGATATCAGGTGTGGATTCAGTCCAGTATGGCTATTTCTGTGCTTCTAGGGTTAAAAGTGGATGGCTACAGTTTGAGAAGTGGGGAAGAGTTTAGCTGTGCATGGATTTGGATAGTTGATGAAGGTATGTAGCCTTGAAACTAGTTACAGTAAACATGTTGAGTTGTTTCCCTCCCCTCCCCAGAGGGCTGGCTCAGCAGCATTCCCAGCTGGCTGCCCCTTGCCGGCTGCAGGAGGAGAGAGGGAGCGTGCTACGAGTCCATGTGCCACCACCACAACGACCAACATGCATCTCTAGCTACCTGTCCTGTGTGCCCCCACCCCATTTAAAAGGGAGCAATGTGCCAAGCTCGGCCTCTGCGTGGCAGGACCCGCAAGGAAGCCATCCCTGGGTTGGTGTCCCCAGGGGGGATATGTGTTTTTAAGGGAGGCTTCCTGCGAGCCCAGTGCAGCTTTGTGCCCTGAGGGGCAATTTCAAGGCCAAGTGGAGACTGTTCCCCCTCAAATGCTTGTGAACAGGGTCCTGATAGTTACATCTTTGCATTTGCAAGGATTCCTCCATGCAGGTTTAACCTCCCTCTTTTCTTGACAGAGGTTATGGTCCCCTCAATCACCTCAGCCCTGCTGGATGATATTTTAGAGGTCACTTTAATAACCTCTCCTTGCTCCTCCTCTTTGAAGGACAGAGTAGAGGAACTAAAGCTCCTTGGCTGGAAGGAGTAAGTAGGGCTGGGAAGGGAATTGAGCGATGGAAGGCCGCCGCTTCCCATGTTGAAGAGGGTCTCCTCTCCCTCCAGCAGCTTCCTGCAAGCACATCACAAGGGAAGAGGTTAGTATGGGGATGTGAAACATCTGCAAAACTTGAGAGCAAGTTTTGCCCTGCAGGCAAGTCCAGGCTATCACCACAGGTCACACTGCATCATGAAACTGATTCAAAATCATATTTTGGTCAACCATTTCTGGAGGACTTGCAATATGGCGTACATGAGAAAAATTTTCTCCCTTCTTTCCTCCCCAGAAACACCAGGAAAATAAATACCCGAAGCACAGCCATTTGCATCTACTTTTAACCTTGCAAGAGAGACAAGTTTCCAACCCCAACTGTCCCCATTAAAAAATACTGCTTCTGGGATGGCTGAGGGATGTGATTCACAGCTGCTAGATCGAGGCAGGACATGGAGCCATGGCTGCTCCCCAGGCAGGAGTGTGGCAGATCCAGGCTGGGGAGATGAATAACATCCTTGTGGTGCTCCTTGAGTTGTGTACCCAAGTATTTTCTGGGCCCTTGAAAATACCCCAGCCTAGTGGGGTCAGGGGATTGGGATTGGGCTTGGGAAGTGTCCAGGTAGAGCAGGAATAGAGCAGCTTTACCTGTAGGCAGCTATCTCGATATCAAGGGCCATCTTGACATTGAGCAGGTCTTGGTACTCCCTCAAGTGCCGAGCCATCTCATTTTTGGTGTTTCTCAGGTCATCCTCCAGCTGTCCAATTGTGTCCTGCAAAGGCAAGGGTGCTCAGCCCTGTATTTTGGAACAGGGACTTCTCCCACAGTCCCACTCCACTTTGCCCATTGTAGAGGCAGGGAAATTGCAATGGGCAATTGATCCATGATGGCACATCCCACCAGGAGCTTGGGACCATGAAATCTCATGCTAGCAGGGATGAAGAAGCAGGCAGAGCACCAGGCATGGCTTGTGAGCACGTGCAATGGGGGAGGCTTTAGCCATTGATGGATTCATGTAGTTTCCCATCTGCAGCGGCATCTGTGAGATGGACAAATAGTGCATGGTGGTGGGACCCCCACTCCTGCAGGGGACAAGGCAGGCTGCTACAGAGGGAAGTTTTGGGCTTAAACATCATCAAAGCAGAGGCAGTGGCTCAACAAGACAAGTGCAAGCACCCCGCACTGCAGCAGCAGAGAAGAAAGGCTGCAGTCTGCATCTGCAGGGCTTAAGAAGGTTTGGGACACGCTTCCAGGAGATGGAAGGAGAGGTGCTGCTGCCAGGGGTCCTCTCCAGCTGGGGAAGTCTGTCACCTTCCTGGGAAAATGCCTCAGAGCCTCAGAGTGGGAGATTCTGAATGCAGGGATTTGGGGAGGTTACAGAGACAGGGGCCTGCTCTGCAAGAGCCAGGGTGCTCAGCTGGACAATGGTGTCCTTCTGGCATCCTTCCTGTCAGCTTTGCCCTGCCTTTTGTCCCTTACTAGTTCTACCTGTGATGTGGAGGACTCCAAGGCCAGAATTCTTGCTAACAAAGGAGACTAATCTTTTCTTCTATTTTTTTTTTCTCAGAAAAAGAGCAGTCTGTATTTTTCCCACATGCATCTAGGTATCTAAGCAGCAGCTTGAAAGCAGTGAAACCTGCTCCCATAGGGCTCTTCCCAGTCAGGTTTCCCTCTGCCAGCTGCCCCACTGTGCCACCAGAGGAGCGTGATTTGGAACAGGAATGAGTCAGCAGTTTGCACTTAAGCCATGATGTAGCCCTTCCTACAGATCCCTGCAATGGCCACTGCCAGCCTCCACTCTCCTGCACCCCCTCCCAGAGTCAGGCCTTTGCAATTGCTTCCAGAGATCCTCTGTTCCAGCAAACGATCTTTGTCCTGCCACATCATCCTCATCTTGTCCCCTTCCCTATCGTGTCCCCAGCTTCCTCTCCTGCCTAACCTTCCTCATGGACAGTGCAGAGGCAGTCACAGCATGTGACTGTGCTGACCCTGATGCAGTGAGCCCCATTTGAGCAGAGCCCCTCGGAGTAGCAGCTCATCCTGAATGCAGCATAGAGCATGTCACAATCGGATTAGCTGGCCACAACCAGCCTTGCAGGACATTTAGGGGCCATCCTTGTGGTCTCTGCTTTGACCTGTGCTGCCCTGACCATTTTCCACAGCAAAAGATCTGCGAGAAGCTGTGCCTCTGAGGACATCATTGGGGCATCAACTGAAAAGCCCCAGGACATGCATGGCTGCTGCTGCTGCCCAGATTAAAGCCTCTGCTCCGATGCAGACAGATTGCTGCTGCACCGAGCCAGGACAGGAAGGAATGACTTGAAGTGATCCCCACCCTGCGACAGCTCCACTCTCGCTGCTGACTCTTTGTGCCTCCAGCCCTCTTCCCTCTGCCTGTAGTCCACACAAACAAAAAGCTCTTTGAAAACTGGTTGTCCTTGTTCCTGGTCTGCACCTCTCTTCCACAGCCCAGCTCAACCAGCTGGTAGAATAAAAACCCCCTCCTCACACCACTGCAAACCTGTCCCCTAACAAAAAGCTCTTGCATGTTGGTTCAGATTTGACTGGGAAGCCCACAATTATAAAGACATGCCCCTGCTTTAGCAGGATCATTTTAAAAGCTCAGACAATAGGAATATTCTCTTTTAAGACACACTACCAACCTTTTCCACTGTTTGCAGACAGAGAAATTACTTAGCTGCTACACATGCACATTGCTCAAAAGACTTTTAAGTATTGCTACACATAAAGCAGATTATGAGGGTCATATAGGAAGGAACTGCCATGCTGTCACTGAAGCAATTTCAATTATGGTGCTGTTTAATCCAGTTGCCTAATTTTTTTCCCCAACTGATATGTTGCTCCCAGGACCCCTCTTTCACACGGCATCAAGAGTATTTAAGAAGATTACTGTGTATGATTTTTTCACTGTAGATAACATTTTATATTGCCTATTTCCACAAAAATTGCTGAAGACCACCTCAACTATTCAGGAAGCTTGCAAGCAGCTTGGAACTAAGTCACAAATTCTAGAGCGCCTGGCAAAATTTGGCCTTGGAAATGACAAGGCATAACTTGGGCCCTCCACGTATGATAAAAGGCAGTTGTTTCAGTATTTAGAAGGAAACTGCTTGATTTAGAGATCACAGATTATTTAACAGCCATACAATAGAACAATCTCATGATTCATTTTATTATAAATCATGAACATTTTCCCTGTGGCAAGAAAATGTGGCGATACTGCGGTAATGGAATAAGAGATAGGGAGCACTCAGTGTCTGCCTTACATGAGTCTTTCCACAGACATAAAAGATGCTGGGATCTGTCTGCAAGTCCAGACTTAACCTTTGCAAAGCTCCAATTTCTGCAGTGCGGGTGCCAAGAGCCAGGCCACACGGCAAAGGGCCAAGCCTGGGCAGACAGCTTCGAGGAATTACCCACAACGATGTGTAGGCAATTTTGGACCTAATCCTTAAGGGACAGGGCAGGAACAGATCGATGCCCCAAACAGCACTACCGTGTGCAGGGATGTCCCCTGCAGGGAGTGTTGGAGGGGTTGTGCTGGCCTGCTTTCCTGAAATCTGCCCTGTGGGGTTTTGCCTCTGGATAAAGGGTGGAGACAACAGGCAATGCCGTGGTGGGGCAGGATCTGTGTGCAGGGCAGAGAGGCACAATGCTGGTGGTGGGAAGGCTGCAGGGATGCCTGGCGCTGCGCAGCACTGCAGGGGCACTGCCTGCATGGGTGGGTGCTGTGCAAGGCAAGAGGAGCGGGTGCCGGTCCGTGCTGGGGGTGTTCTGTGTAGCGCGGCACTGATCGAGACAACGCAGGCGATGGTGCTGAGCCATGCGGGGCGGGGGGGACACCCCATGGAGCCGGGGTGTCCAGCGCTGCACAGAACTGCGGGAGGGGCTGCTGCAGGGGACAGAGCTGCACTGCAGCACTTTGCAGGCCGCGGAGATGCTCAGCGCTGCACAGGACCAGGGAAGGGAGAGTACGGGGTCGCGGGTACCAGTGCGGCACGGCGCCGGGTGTTTGCGTGGGATGAGATTCCCGGTGCTACACATTACAAGGGGCGGCTGCTGGGATGGAGATGCCGACTGGTGCGGATGGCGCGGGAGGAGGCTGCTCGGTGCCGCCCAATGCCCGGCGCTGCCCGGTACCGGGGGAGGGCACAGTGGCGGTTCCCGGCGCCGCCCGGCTCACCTGCAGGCCGGCGGCCTCGGCGTTGTGCCGCTCCTCCAGCTCCTGCAGCTGCCTCTCCAGGGACTGGTGAGCGCCGCGCAGGCTCTCCATCTCCACCAGGCGCGCCTGGAGCTGGCGGCGGCACTCGCCGGCCTCCCGGCGGCTGGCGCGCACGGCCTCCTGGCTGCGGGCCGCCCGCTCGTGCAGGCGGGCGCAGCGGG
>VZSE01006415.1:42806-115476 GCA_013398275.1 Promerops cafer | reverse complement strand
TCCAGCCCCCTCCCCTCAGCCCCAAGCCCCTTTGTGACACCCTGCAGACGTTGCCCCTACCTGTTTTATTTGGGTGTCGTTCTGCTGCCAGGGCTTGCGCTGTCCTCCTACTGTTCAGGCTCCAAGTTGCTGCTGCAGGGGGAGTCACAGGTGGGTGGCGGGTGGAGTAAGGGATGGAGCAGGGGGCGTGGTGGGGAGGGGTGAAGGGTGGAGTGAGGGATGGAGCAGGGGTGGGCTGGAAGTTCGAGTAGAGGTGAGGGGTGGAGACGGGGAAAGGACAGTGGGGGGCACAGGGGAGAAGGTAAAGTTTTGCAGGGGCCACCCAATTTCTCCCAGACCAAAGCTGCAGCAAAGTAAAACTCTGGGGGCCCTTAGAGAACCAAACGCCTCCTCCGAACTGATATCACCACACTGCAGGGCTGACTGCTCTTTCCCACGGAAAAGGCCTGGCGTTTGTGTCCAGGGGCCTGTGGCCCCGAGTGGGCTGCCGCCTGCTAAAGCCTCACCCTAAACCCTAAACTCTGACCCTAACATTAAACCCTAACCCTGACCCTAAGCCTAACCCTAAATTTTTTTTTAAGTCCTAAAAAAGCCCAAGGAACACCAAAAAAACACTAAAAAATTCTACAGAGTACTTAAAAAGTCCTATAAATACCCTAAAGGACTTTTTAAAGCCCTGAAAATACCCTAAAAGTATCCTAAACATTCCCAGAAAAGCCCTAAATACTCCCCCAAAAAACCCCTAAAATATTCCCAAAAAGTCCCTTTAAAAAAACCCTAAAAAACTCCTCAGCTCTCAACACCTACCTGTCACTCTCTAGCCCACAGATGTCATCCCTACCATTTTGCAGTGGGTCTTGTCCTACTGGGACGGTTCTGGGGCTGTCCCAGCATTAGGGTCCCTGCCTTGTGCTGCTGTTATAGAAAAATGGTGTTCTCAGGGGTGCTGTTTAGGGTGAGGTTAGGGGTGGGGTGAGGGCTGCTGCACCTGTACCCTAACCCTAACTGGTAACCTGTGTCCTAACCCACAGTGTGTGCTCTCCACCTGTCAAGCCCACCCCTTCCTTCTCCCCTCAGCCCACAATGTCTGTGTTTCACCCTCAAGCCCCCTGCCATTGTACCTTGGCCCCTAACCTCCACTGTGCACTCTCCACCGGCTTAGGGGTGGTTTTTAGGGTGAGGTTAGGGGTGGTGTGAGGGCTAGTTCACCTGTCATCCTCAAGCACTTCCCACTTTACCCCCACTCTGCTCCTGCCCCTCAAGCACCCCCTGCCTCTTTGTGTCACTCTCCAACCCCTCCATTTCCTTCTCAGCCCCTAGCCTCTATGTCACCCTCAACCTCCCCCACTATAGCCTCTCAGCTTCTATGTGAAACCCTGGAGCCCCCCTTGTGCTCCTAAAGCCCCCCTTCTGGCCTTCAGCTACCCCTCAACCTCTACGTGTCACCCTTCAGTCCCCCTCCCCTCAGGCCCCAGCCCCTTTGTGACACCCTGCAGGTGTTGTCACTACCTTTTTGATTGGGGTGTTGTCCTGCTGCCAGGGCTGCACTGTCCTCCAACTGTTTGGGCTCCCACCTGCTGCTGCAGGGGGAGCCACAGGTGGGGCGGTGCGTGGGGTGAGGCGTGGAGCAGGGGGCACAGCAGGTGCGGGGCAAAGGGTGGAATGAGGGATGGAGAAGGGGGTGGGCTGGAAGTTTGAGTAGAGGTGAGGGGCAGAGAAGGGGGTAAGGCAGTGGGCGGGGTGAGAGAAGGAGGTAAGGGTTAGGAGGCATCCACAGGCACCTGGATGCAAACACTGGCCTTTTCCATGGGAAACAATACTCAGCCCCTCAGTGCCTCGAACTAAGTTCAGAGGTGGCATCTGGCACTCCGATGACAGCCAGAGTCCTAGGTGCCCTTCTCGTCCTGTCTAGTTCCTGGCCCTGCACAGACACCCCAACAGTCCCACCCTGTGCCTCTGAGCATTGTCCGAACACTCCTGGAGTGCTGGCAGCCTTGGGGCCATGACCACTTCCTGGGGAGACTGTTCAGTGCCTGACCACACTCTGCAGGAAGAATCTTTTCCTGACATCCAACCTCAAACTCCTCTGACACAGCTGCAGCTGTTCCCTGGGCCCTGCCACTGGTCAAAGAACAGAGGTCAGTGTGTGTACCTCCCCACACTCCACTCTACAGCTTCCTTGTACAAATCTCATCCTTCATTTTCCTCTGCCTCAGATGCTTCTGTCATCAGCCCAGGGATTTTCTCTCTCCCAAGGCTTATTTTCCAGCTGGAGGCTTTTTTGATCCTCCCCTGACTTGTGCCCTGGAGAGACACCTGTGACCCAAGTGTGGAACATCCCCTTCCAGAGCAGGGTCCCCAGAAGATCCCCACGGTGAGGGATGGTGTCCATGGGGTGCATGGGGTGCAGATTGCTGTGACCCACCTGGGGACAGTGGGCACAGCTTCTGGAGGCACCTTTTGGAACACTCAGAGATGATGTCACAGTCCCATGCAGAGTTTTATCAGGTAATAAAAGTTAACATTACTCAGCCCTGACTGCCAGTGTGTTGCTGGAATGGTTTTGGTTTTTTTATGAAGGAGAAGATGAAAGACTGGTGGGAGAGAAGGCCCCAATAACCCGGATCCCACCTGACTGTACACCCATATCCTCCCATAAAACTTCACCTCAAACAAAAGTGTTTTATACCCAGCTGTTTGTCAGCTTTGAGTGATCCAGCCTCGGGAACCAGGATCTGCAATTGCCCCTATTTCACACGGAACAAACATTTTTCCTGCCATAAACTCTTTGAGGCAGGGCTCTTGTTTTATTTGCATTCATTTGTCCAGCCTCTTTTCCAAGCCAGCTGTCTCCTGACATTATGTACTCACAAACGTCAGAAGTGCCTCTAAGAGATGACAGTCCCTGACTGATTTATCTGATGGCTCTTTTTTGATGCCGCTTCTCATGGGGAGCTGCAGAATCTGGGACCCCAACAAAGGCAAGGCTGCCACAGGCCCACCAGGCTCAGCAACACTGAGCGTGTATCTCCAGTAGCTGCACATGAACCCAGTAGCTGCTCCTGGATCTTCCCCACTGCCCCCTTCAGACTCCAAGATCTCTCCAGCAATTGGCCAGGGCCCTCTGAGCCTCTTGCAGTTTTCACCCCCTCACACGCATGCAGACTCTTGGCTCCCAAGACTCTTACCCAGCTGGTCAGCTCCTCTGGCTGGACACTCTGGGATCACATTCCCACACACCCACACAGCTCCAGCCCCTGGCACATGAGCCCTCCACCCACAGTCCCACTCCAGAGGGGCTCTCAGACTTCCCTGCAGAGGGAATAAACAGTCCCTGACCCAGGAAGGGATTTAGGAATAGAGGTTAACGAGAAGACAGGTCACAGTGTGCTGATCAGGGTCAGGATCACACCACCCAGTAAGCTCTTTACACAGCACTGGCCACTCTTGTCCCCTGAGCCTTATTTTTGTCCTGTATTTGTTCCTCTCCAAATTCCAGCAATGTCTCAATTTCCCCACCTTTGGTTCTTCCCCTAAGCTTCCTACAGTAAATCTAATAGGATCCTGTACTTCCCTTCCCCTGCATTCATAATGTTTCCTATATACCTGTGCAGGGAGAAAGGGAGAAGAGAGAGGTTGGCTGGAGGGACCTTAAACCTCATCCAGTCCCACCTCCTGCCATGAGCAGGGGCACCTTCCACTATCCCAGGCTGCTCCAAGCCCTGTTGAACCAGGCCTCGGACTCTTCCAGGGATCCACAGCTTCTCTGGGCACCCTGTGCCAGGGCCTCCCCACCCTCACAGGGAGGAATTCCTTCCCAATATCCCATACAACCCTACCCTCTGACAATGTGAAGCCATTCCTCCTTGTCCTGGCACTCCAGGCCTTGCCCAAAGTCCCTCTCCAGCTCTCCTGGAGCCCCTTTAGGCACTGGAAGGGGCTGTGAGCTCTCCCTGGAGCCTTTTCTTCTCCAGCTGAACACCCCCAGCTCTCCCAGCCTGGCTCCAGAGCAGAGGGGCTCCAGCCCATGAAGCATCTCCATGTGCCTCAGAGACCTTTGCTGACTGGCAGTGACAAGATTTTGGTCACATCCCCAGTGTGCATGAGATGTCCAGAGTTACCACAGTACACTCCCTTGGCACAATCTGTTTTGCTCCTGGAATGCAACAGGAAGAGAATTCTTTGTGTGATGTTCTGTGAATTCCTCACTCTCTGGTGATGAGTTATCTCAGCTGTTGACTTATCAGGGTTCAGACCTTCCACCCTCCCCAAAAACAATCTGTTCAACAGCTGGATTGCTGGAGTGGCATCCTTTGTTATTCCTGCAAGTCTCTTTTGTTCTCTGTGCCTTTGTGTGCTCACTCACCCACATCTGCCGATTTAATTCAGAGCCATCACAAGAGCTCTGCTGAAGGCCCTGAAGGTCTGAGTCAACAGGAGATCAAAGATGCAGCTTTAGAGCACAAAAAGCCAAATGATATCAGACAAGGGGAATTTAACAAAATGATCAGGCAGTGGGTTCAGAATAAACATAAATATTTCTTTTTCACCAACAAATATGCACCACACTTGGTACAAGCTTCCAAAATAATAATAAAAAAGTCTTCCAGAGCTATTAAAAGCCAATGTGGCTCATGAGCAAACTGAGACATGGATCCTTGGAAGTGTCACAGAAGTGTCACTGGATGTGCCTTTCTGAAGGATCTGGAAATAAGAGACCCTTCCACAATTAACCTGTTTCTCACAATTGCACCCTTCACCCTTTTCCTCTCTTTGTTCCCAGATTAAAGAAGTTCATCTCCCCCGACCTGATGTGCCACAGACCCCTCACCACCTTGGTCACTCTGCACTGGATTTTCCACTTTTTTTCACAGGTATGTCCCAGGAGAGAGGTTGGACATCTACCAGAAGATATCAAAAAGTCAAAGATGCCTTGAACAACTGACAATTCCCAGCTGGGAGACACCAAACTGTGGGGTATTTGCTATTTAAAGCAGATGAATGCTAACAGGGATATTGGGATTCACTGTGCCACCTCATCCACTGAAACAGCAAAGCAGAACATTTACTGATCTGGTCAAAAAGTGTTGCACCATGACGGGAATAAAAACAGCAATAAAATACTTCTATCAGCAATTCTGATTCCACCACCTGATAGTGCAAATATCCCAGGCAGAGGAGAGCATGCGATTTGTCTTTCAGATTCCTGGAAAAAAAAGAACAAGTTAAGCTCCTGGAAAGGAGCTTCTATCTTGACCCTGATACTTTTTATCAGAACATGCAAAATATTTAATGCAAATTCTCCTTGGGTGTGCCATTGCTTTTATGGACTTTTTATTGCTTATAAACCAAATCACGTCATCACTGGTACTTTCTCTGACCCTTTAGTTAAAATGTTACCCCCAAGGACAATCTCATCTTTGTGTGCTCAGCGTTTGCTGAGCACTCCAGGATTCTTGGATTTGCATGGGGTGGGAGCAGAGGGCCACCCAGGGGTAAGACCAACCCCATCAACACCTCCTGCAATCATTCTGCAATTTTCTCCCGGAAAAGTATTGAAATTTTGTCAAAAAACAGCTTCATTTGAAATTAGCATCTGTTCTTCTGTTTCCTAGGTGGGAGCAGGTCAGAAATTCACTGATACTAAGCAAAAAGACAAAAAGAAGGATGACTGAGCACTGGAATGGGCTGCTCAGAGAGGCTGTGGAGTCTCCACCCTTGGAGACATCCAAAAGTCATCTGGAAACAGTCCTGAGCGCTCAGGTCACAGGGAGGTGGGACTGGATCACCCCCAGTGTCCCTTCTAACCTCAACTATTCCAGGATTCTGTGAAGAAATGAGTTTCAGCCTTCATATTTTTGTACATTTGAAAGGAAGAAAGTTTTTTTGCTGTTAAAACAACTTCTTCTCCTGCTTGCCTCAAATTCTGTCTGGATTTATCCCTTTATGGAAAATTAAAATAAACAAACAAACAAATAAATAAATAAATAAGGCGGGGGGGGAAGGAAAAAAGCAAGGGTTAACAAATTCTGAAATACAGGAAGAATATGGGCAAACTAGGACGTGATAATTGCCAGATGGGTGGGAAGCCAGTGGTTAATGGGAATAGAAGCAGATAAACACAACATTTCTGGATAGAAGGGGTATGGGGTAGGAATTTGAAAGAAGTGATGGGATTAGTATTTTAATAGGATCTAAAGCTGGTTGTTTGAGAACACTAGTGGCTAGAACTAGAGAAGAAAGTAAAAATATCAGAAATAAGTAGAAACAGTATATTTTAAACTAAGAAAAAATTATCAGTCCAGGGAATTTTGAGCTTCAGCAGAATAGAGGGAGAAATGGGCAAGGAAATCCCATAAGGACCAAGAGAGTCATGGGGGAGGAACGGAAGGGGAGGAATAATGAAAGCTGGATAAAGAGCCACACTGTAGAATCAAGGAGAAAAAAAACAACCCGAACTCCAAAAATTAGAGATAAGAGACTGGGGATGGTGCCAGTAAGAAGGACCAGAACTGGCAGCCAATAAGTAGAATAAATGGATGTATCAGCCAAGACCTGGATAATGTGGAAATGTGGAAGAGCCAAGCAGAGTGAGGAGAAAGGTAAGAGAAATTTGGGGGGAAATGTGAGGCAAATTTAAGGGAAAACAGGCACAAAAGTCTGTGCATCCAACAATGGTGAGAAAGGAGAAAATCCCACCTTCCTGATGACTCTGGACATCATAACACAGAATTACACAGTGACAAAGGGACGAGGGGAATCAGGGGCTGGGAGTGGCAAGTGCTGGACACAGGGAAGTGTCTCTGGATGAACCAGTGCTTCAAGGAGTTCTTGGAATTGCGGAACTGATGGAATTTGTCATCTCAGTGCTCAACAGCTGCAAAAAAGCTCCACAGTTGGGAGCTGGCAATAAAGGAGTGTTAGGATGAGTGAAATCTTATATGAGGAGAGGAGAAAGATATCAGCACCAGGCTGACGTCTGTCCTCTCATTAGTGATTAAACATTAATAGCAAATCAGAGAATCAATCATATCAGAGAATCCCAGACTGGTCTGGGCTGGGAGGGATCTTGAAGCCCATCCCACCCCTGCTGTGGGCAGGGACACTTTCCACTCCAACAGGTTGCTCCAAGCCCCGTCCAACCTGATCTTGGCTCCCCATCCCCACAAAGCACTGGGATTCAGGAGTCACTTATAGAAAACAAGTGGAGAAAAGGAATGAACTTTTTAATAACTTGAACATGGAAAATAATGGATTTAGAAATAAGAAGGGTGTGTGAGGTAACACAGGCCTGATGGTTTGGTGAAAAATAAGGGAATCGACATGATCTTTTCTCGTAATACAAATTATGCAGTTGAATCGCCAGTGAGACAATTCATTATAGCTCGTTTTTCGGAGACTGAGGTGTTGAAGAATCACAGAATCACAGAATGGTTTGGGTTGGAAGGGACCCCCAAAGATCCTTTCATTCCAGCCCCTGGCAGGGATATCTCCTACTGGACCTCTCAGGAAGGGCTTTGAACTGTTACCTGATGCTCAGAATTCAGGTCTGCCAAAATCAGTTCTTTCTGATGTGGGATTTCACTCAACTCAGCATTTGGGTTATAAACACATACATCATGAGGTGCTGTCAAAGCAGTGAGATCCATCTGCTCCCTGTGGGATGGGGGCTGTGAGCTGTCCCACAGCACTTGGGTGAGCTGAGCAGGGCAGACAAACCCTGTCATCAGGTTCAACCAAGAGTTCAAATTTTAAGGATTCATTGGATAAAGCAGATCTGAAGTTAATTTGGGAAGTCAATGTGCAAGTCAGAGACCAACTGGGGTCCAGGGACAGTAAAAAGGATCAGACAGAGCCCTCTGATCACTGGGCAGGTCCATCATGAAGAGACAGGTCCCAGCTCAGGCCAGAGGGGTGGTCTGTGGATTGGGGTCTGGATCTGGCCTATGGCCAAGCCCACACAGGTGATGGGGACCAGCACCCCTGGGGTACCTGGCTGTGGTGGAGAGCAGCATCCCCCAACACAGCCCAGAGCTGACTGAAATGTAGGCTGGGGCAGGTGGAGGACTCAGGTGACCTCAGGTCCTTTAGAGTTCCCTCAGTACCCTCAGGGCTGCAACCAAGATCACCAAAAGACCTTAAAAATGCAGTGCAGGGTCTGGTCTGTGGAGAGCACCCTCAGAGGCTGCTCTTCGGAGCCAGAAGCAGCCAGTCCCAGACTGATGGTGCTGCTGGGTTGGTGGTGTGATTCTGTGAATCTGTTAACCACAGCTACTCCTGCAGAGCTGCCCCTGGCATATGCCGACCTTCCACAGATAACAGTTCTATGTGGAACAGCAGAGCTGTGATTGACCTCCAAACCCTCAGTATCCCATCAGGGAATGCCAGCAGACCTTTCCAACCCCTAACAATCCTGTAGGGAAGGGCAGCCAGGGATGAGGGGGGAATGCTTAGCTGCTCTGAGTTACTTATTTCAGAGCAAGTATAGATACATTTTGTACCTTTCAGTAGAGTGAAGCACATTTTGGGTTTGGGAGGAAATGTCCTTTAGGTGTTCCGAGTTCTGCTCCTCCCTGCTCAGATGAGGACCTGCAAAACCGGGGGACCTGACACCTGGATCTGCAAGGACCAAGATCAGACGTGTGTTATCTACTCTCACCTCCTCTCAGCTCCCTGAGAGCCAGGTTTACATGCAGGCAGGGCGAGGGACAAGTTTGGAACTCAGTCTTTGGAGAGGGGCTCTGTTCTCCACGTGTCAGATGTAGGACAGATATTGCTGCCCGGCTTCTGTGCTAGAGGAAAAGCCAGCTTCAGATTTGTACTCTGGAGGCTTTCAAAACACCCTGTGCACCCAGAGTTGTGTTTCTGTGGGCTGTGAAATGCCCTAAACCAGGCAGCAGGTTACAGGCAGAGCATGTTCCAGGGTCCTGATGGATCAGGACCCACTCACCAGTGCCTGGGATTTCCTTCTGACAGCTTTTCATTCATGTGAAGTGAAGCTCACATACCTCCTCTCTCACCAATCCTGATCCTAGCCCACTGATTCTCAGCTTTCCTTAAAATAACAAAATTCTGACATTATTTGCTCCAATGTGTGGGGGCTTGTCCCACAGGGAAGGGGCTGAGAGTTGGCCACACAGCCACACAATGGACAACCAACAGCAAAGTCTCAAANATTTATATTTATATTTATATTTATATTTATATTTATATTTACATTTATATTTATACTTATATTTATATATGTGTGTGTGTGTGTGTGTGTGTATGTCAACCCCACTTCGGGGTCTTCTGAAGCAGCCTTTTATGTTTTGTTTTGCACCCTTGTTTGTGCCCTTTTATTTATTTAATAAATAGCTTCATTTTTGCACTTCAGTTGTACCCGTCCCTTCCCTGTTTCCTGCTCTGCGTGACCACACCATCGTCGAGCTCTCGAGGCTGGGGGGATTCCCCGCGCGCCCCGCGGATCCCTCGGGGTGTTGCTGCTGGCCTGTCTCCGGCCGTTCCGCTGCTGGCCGGGTTGGAGATCACCGGCAGTCAGACGCATGCCGCAACACCAATGTGTGCTCAAGACACAACCTGAACTTTCCATCCTTAACCCAAAATCTTTAATCACTTACTTTTTCCTGTTCAAGCAGAGCAAAAGCCCTCTCCAGACCCATGGATCCAGGAGGTGGATCTTTCAGGAAAACCCCAGATCTCAATGGATAATTAGCAAGATCACAAAAGAGAAAACGCCTCAATCTCATGCACAGAAGGCCATGTATGACCTGTACCCAGTTTGGGTAGTCCCAAGTACTCAAAAGATTCTTCCATTTTTATAGACCAGCACTAAAATATGTATTTCTTGGGTGTTCTCTCATTTTTCTTTTTAAATCCACTATTAGACTAAAATTTAAATCCCATTTTAACCTCAGAATTAAACAGTGCAGTAAAATCTGTTCTTAAAGATTGTGGACATTAAACAGAAGCCTTAGAAATGGTAGAAGAGCTCCTTGCAGAAAAATCCTGAGTTAAATTCACTTTTCAATAATGAATTTCCTTCTCTGGTGTGAGCATTGGCATCACAGGGAGTGGAGTAAAGGAGACAATTTCAATTCTGTAAGAGCCATAAACTGGAAAGGAACCCAGAGCTCTGACAAAACCCACTGTACAGGGCAGCAGGTCCAGCCCTGTCACTGGGCTGCTTGAAAGGCTTTTAGTGGATCTTTGTGGGGCCCTGCATGAAATTGCCCACTCAAATATCTTCTGTAAGCCAAGAGCAGTTAAACTGGGGAAAAGGCTGGGGGCAGGGAGGAGAGGAAATACTAAAACTCAAGACTGAACTTACCTGACTACTTTAAATTCTTCTAAATTGGTTTTATTCAAGCTCTCATACTACATCTCACACTGGTTTGAGGTTCTGGCATTGATCCTGGAAAGTCTCTTCAGGAGTTTTTTGTTGTTGCTGTTGTTTTTGTTACAAGACTATTTATTTCCTCTCCTGGATGAGGATACTGAGACCAGTTCATAGCATTTTTCTCTACAACATGTGGTGTTAGAGACTCCTCATCTAAATAGAACACTGGCATTTAAAATGTCTTTTATTTAATACTTAATTTTTAGAGCATGAGTTTGTGAGGACCTTTGTGACACAGGAGCCTGATACTAAATTTAATATTAAATCAAATATATAAACCAACTAATTATGTTTTTGTCCCTTGATACTTGCAAATCAAAGAGAAGAGAAAAGGTAGCTGAAGTGTGACTGTTCTTTCTAAAACAGGATCAATATGTTTATAGATGAAGTTGTGTTGCACCCTGACCTTGAAATGTGCTTTTTCAGAACACAATAATCACCTGTTTGTAGTTTCTTTATGTTGACCAGAAATTTTGAATGATCTTATACAACATTTGTTTAATACTTGTTACTATACCCAGGTTTCAGTCCGAGAAATCATGTGAAAGTTCAATTTTTACACTAATCTACAAAATTCCCAGCTAGTAGTGGTCTAATAGTGGATTTAAGAAGAAAAATGAAAGAACAGCCATGAAATACACATTTTGATGCTGGGCTACAAAAATGGAAGAATCTTTCAAGTACCTGGGACTTTTTACCTGGGACTCACAAATTTCCAGCCTGGTCTCAGGACTCTGAATCTGTTTTCCCAGCCTGGTCTCTGTGCTTTGGAACAGGCAGGGATACAAGGTAATTCCCATGCCCAGACTTTCCAACAAAGGTTGTTTATGAGCACCTCTGTGGCTCGGGACAGAGCGCGGGGCTCTGGGAAAGCAGGAAGTTTGCACGGATTCACAGACATCAGCCATGAACCCATGATTGTTCTTGAGCTACTGAGAGGTTGAGGGAGAAAAAAATACACTACAAATACACTGCTGATCTCAGGATACTTGACAATGCCAGGGGAGGTTGGCTGATGCCCCAGTTTAGGTTCTCCCCTCTCCCCTGGCAAGGGACAGTCAGGTGAGATAACAGAGCTAAGCCAGCAGCTCCCTGCTCTGAGCTGTGATAGCCGAAGACTTTGTCTTTTCTCTGAAATAAAGACAGGGAAATTTCCAGCCAGCAGATATTTCCTTGAAATTCACCATGGCTTTCCTTCTCTCGCTCCCTGGTGTTCATGTGCATTGAAGGTGATGCTGGTGGGCACAGGGTTGGAGGAGGGGAAGCAGCTTCCCTGTGCAAGAAACACTTTTCACATTTTCCTAAATAAATACAGCAAATAAATCCTAAAGCCAGGGGTTACTTCTTAAAGCAAATAAATCTTCTCCTTTAAAGCAGCAATACCTGCTTTTTTCACGCAGATTCCCCTCCAGAACTTGGTACATCCCAATGTTGGACTCACTGATCCCTTCCAGCTTGGGATATTTCTGCAGTTCTGTATCCCATGATTAACATTAGCAGTTCATCACATTAGCCTGGCACTCCTGCACAGGATGAAACCTGCAGGATGTGGCTGGTGGTGGCCCTGGCAGTGCTGGGTTAATGGTGGCACTCCATGATCCCAGAGGGCTTTTCCAGCCTTAACAATTCCCTGATTCTGTGATTCCCACAGGCTGTGCCGGTGGCTGAGCTGGTAACCAGCCTGATGAAATCCCTGCTGTGCTCTGAGCCACAGCTCCAGTTCCCAGAGAGAGCTGGCAAACACAGCCCTCAATGTTTGCATTCTGGAGAGGCTTTCTAAGCCTGCTGCGAAATTAGATCTCCACTCCTGACTCTTGGCTTCATTTATTTGTCATCCTTTCGGCATTATCTTTATCCAACCCAGGCCACTCTATGTTTGTTTATTTTCGTGTGTGCCCCCCACCCCTTCTTCCCCAGAGACACAACCTCCTGCTGTCAAACCAACCCCCCAAAATCATAAATCTCAGCCAGAAGGGACAAAATGAAGGTTTTGTGACCTCCTTTATCCCCCTTTTTCCTTCTGCAGTGCTCTACACACCAGGCTAAACAAGTCTGGGGTGTCCCTGGGGATGGCCAAAGGGGCAGAAGATTTGAGGGAAGGGGTCTAGTCCAGCCCTTCTGCCTCACCTGAGCACTGGCAGTGTTTCAGCAGGATCTTGGTTCTAATCCTGTTTCCAACAAGTCTCCCTTGCAAAATACATAACCTTTTTCTCTACAGGAGCTGGTCCAAGCTGCTGTGCTGGGATCTGAGGATTTGTCATGTTAGTTTTAAAGGAAAATAATAAGTCCCTTCTCTATTTGGAGAAATAACTTCAGGTTTAAAAGAAGCCCCTGCGGTGTTTGAGTCAGGAAATCCCATTTCCCAACTTCAAGGAAGCAGGAAGAGCCTTAGTGAGGGACTCTGTCTTTGGAATTTTCTCTGGATGTGTGTTGTCCTGAGGTAGTCAAAATACTGGATGTAAGGAATCCTCTTCTACGCCCGCACAGTTTTCCTGTCAAATGAAGTAGGAATTTATGCACCTCATGATAATTTTCTAACATCAATTCTGGATTTAGGCTCCAAATTCCAGGCCTGAGGACACAGATTTGGAGCCTAAAGACTGACAGTCTTGGTGGAACTTGGTTGCTGAGTTGAGGGCTCCATATATAAAAATTGAGATAATAGTTCAACAGTTACAAATAGGAGGGAAAAATGTAAAATCTCTGATATGGAATTACATTACCATGACAGATCTGGAGGTACTCTGCTCCCAGGGGACAGGGACAGGATGAGAGGGAAGGGCCTCAAGTTGTGCTAGGGGAGGTTAGGCTGGACATCAAGAGAAATTTCTTCATGGAAAGGGTGGTCAGGAATAGGAAGGGGCTGCCCAGGGCAGTGATGGAGTCCCCATCCCTGGAGGTGTCCAAGGAAGGACTGGGCATGACACTCGGTGCTCTGGGCTGGGTGACAAGATGGGGATCAGGCACAGGTTGGACTCAATTATCCTGGAGCGCTTTTCCAACCAAAATAGTTCTGGGATTCTGTGACTACAAATTGGTTTTAAGTTCAGGACATTGTTAAAAGGTATATTTTATTCAGGGAACCCACAGATATGAGCTGCCTTGTGTATGAGGAAAAAAGCAAGGAGGTAAGAAGAGTGTCCTAAAACAAAATCCACCCCAAAGCCCAGAAATAACAAACAAAACAAACAAACAAAAAAATCCAAATTATTACTAGTTTTTTATTGCCTATACAGCATATAAACATGGGCAGATAATTTCTTCACAATCTTGCCACCAATAAATAAAACAACAGGCAATGCTTTCATTTCAGTGTGATTCTAGCACTGCACTTTGGAATTCCTTTCTCCCAAAGAGAGTTTAAAGAACCTTGATATCCAACCAGGGAAGAAGTGTTCCTGTGCTCCTCTACACCCATTCCCTAAATCAACAGCAATCAGTACAAGGAACAGGCTGATTTCTGGCTATCAGATTGTTCCTAAACACCAGGAATTCAGCTCGAGTTACTTGTTGCAGTTCTGCTACAAACTCAGAGGTGTCAGCTGCAGACAGGTGGAAGGGAAAAGGATCCAACACACTGGGAAAGGGAATAACCCAGTGATGTTGTGTGTAGAGGAGGCCAAATCACAGGCAGATATTAATGATTAGATACTATTTATTGGCATTAAATATTAGATCTTAATATTACCTACTAAAAGGCTGCAGGGGATGCTGAGTTTCACCCAGCTTGTTCAAACCCAGGCAAAATAGTGGGAAATGAAACCCAGGGCATTTCCATTCCAGTGTCACCCAACTCCTGCAGCACTGGAACCTCTCAGAGGAGTCACAGCCTCCTTGCTGTCAGATCTGCTCTGCTGGTGGCACCTGAGCCAGGTGCTGCAAGACTGCAGGGGTGTCCCCATGAGCTGGCAGCTCCGGTTTGGCTGGAGTGGGAGATGAAGCCCAGGAATATTGATTGGTGAAAGTTCATGATCTTGCCACAGGAATGCACAAACTTCCCAGCTGGACATATCTTGTGTGGGTTTTTCCACCTTCTCAGAAGCAGCCGGCACAGGCAGCGTTGGCACAGATCTCACAGAGGTCATCCTCAGCAGCCAGGCCTGTCCGGGAGAAAGGAGGGATTCAGTCAGATGCCAGGAGGGCAGAGCTACCTGTCAAAGTATTTGGAGATTCCTTTGCATTCCTGTTTTATCATTTGAAAGATCCTAGTAGGTAGAACTGCTCTAAGTAAAATTAACTCTTGCTAAAATCTGGCTGAAGGAATGAAACCAAACCTGAATTCCTTGGGAAGCAGTGGGAAGATGTGGAAGCAAGAGGACAACAGGACATGGCAGCATTTTATCCTAAAGTGTCCCTTGTACTGGACAGTAGATAAATGCACTATAATAACTTTAAAAAGCAAACACTGCAGCAGCAGGCCTTAGCAGAGGGACTTTGGACAAGGAGGAATGGCTTAAGCCAGAGAAGGGTAGATTTAGATGAGATATTGGGAGGAAGTTCCTCCCTGTGGAGGTGGTGAGGCCCTGGCACAGGGTGCCCAGAGCAGCTCTGGCTGCCCCTGGATCCCTGGAAATGTCCAAGGCCAGGCCAGATGGGGCTTGGAGCACCCTGGGATAGTGGAAGGTGTCCCTGCCCATGGCAGGGCGTGAAACGGGATGAGGTTTAAGGTCCCCCCAGCCAAACCATTCAGTCATTCCGTTATTCTACTTTGGATGAACTTTTCCCTGGTCACAGCAGTGGGATGTGCCCAGGGAACAGCTCAGCTCAGCACTACAGGAATTTTCCTTAGGCGGTTCATGGAGCCCAACCTTTGCAGGAGAAAGGGCAGCACAAAGGAAGCACAGACCCTCCCATCTGCCCCAGAAGAGACACAGAAGTAATTCTGTGGCTTTGCCTCCTGCTATTGGAATGTTTAAGGTTGAAAATTGTGGTAAAAATGAAAACTATGAAATATGAACGACATACTCAGCCTCCTAAAAATCATGGGTGCATCTTCCCTCTTGCACACAGGCTGGAATTCCTCAGGGAGGTGTTTCTCTTGGCATGGGGAATAGCTGGCCATGGGAACCATCATGCGAGGGTTGATGCGTCTGTTGCCATCCATGAGCTCCTTCAGCTTCTTCACAGACTCCAGGGGGAATTTCAAGTCTCCATCCTGTGCAGAATCAGAAAAAAGAAGTGTCAGGGAGTCAGGCCTTTGGCAAATCCATTCCATTTCAGCCAAGAGTTCTCCCAAAAAACATAGCAGAGGGAAAAGATGGTGTTGAAAGAAAGCCAAGATAAAACCCATGCTGAATGAAGGCAATGGACAGAGGGAAAATTCGGGCCTGGCTCATGCCCATGAGACAGACCCATAAAACCTGGGATAGGAAGATCCAGGCTGGGAATCTTCAGCCTAGAAAAGAGAGAACTGGGCAATATCACAGGATCCTGGAATGGGTTGGGTTGGAAGGGACCTTAAAGCTCTTCTCATTCTACCCCCTGCCACGGGCAGGGACACTAGACCAGGTTTTTCCAAGCTCCATCCAGCACTTCTAGGGATATGTGGTAGAGGTCTACAAAATCATGACTTGAATGGGGATAAATGGGAATTTATTTAGTTCACTCTTTCTCCTAACACAGCAATGGAAGCCTCAAGTGCTGGCTGTGACCCGACAGGGTGTGACCACACAAAAGCAGCTCTTCTTTCACACCACACATTGTTGAGGGCTTAAACCCTTCACCCCAAGACATTGTGGAAAGTTTCCATTAATTCAGAATCACAGAATCTCTTGAGTTGGAAGGGAGGACCCACAGGGATCATTGACTCCAGCTCCTGGCCCTGCACAGACACCCAACAATCCCATCCTGTGCCCATTTAAAACTTGCCCACACAGTCCATGAAAAAACAAGTTTTTGGAAGCATAAATATGACACTTCTGACTCAAAGCTCACACCAGAAACTTAAGGAAGCTGGGACAGGACTCTGAGAAATATTACTCTGTGTTTTAGTTGCTTCTCCCTGTTCATCGGTTAAGGGTCATTCCCTCAGTTTCAAGAGATTTCCCTTTTTTGAGGTCATAAATTTAAGTTGCAGGTGTTGCAGCAGTTTAACCAAGTGCACAAAGTCTGTACCCGTCTGCAGATAATCAGAGTTTGGCCTAGAAGACAAATAAGCATTTGCAAACTGATTTATATCTGCTGTTTTAACATGGTTTCATGGCCAACATGTAGTCAGTAAGGTGATGTGGGAGGTTCCAACCCGATGGCAGGGTTTGGAACGAGATGAACTTTAATGTCCCTTCCAACCCAAACCATCCTGAGATTCTGGGATCAAGTAACAGCTCCTCATCCAAAGAAATACAATGCAGTGACTGATACAGCACAAGACCAAATATTAGCATTTGTTTCACATCCCCGTGACTCCAACGGGGAATGGTGTGAGATAAGTGAGGAGGGGATTTGATTCTGACTGGGGTTTTGAAGGGTTTTTTACAGAATCACATTATTTTGGTGTTAAAGGTTTAAAAAAAACAATCAGGTAGACTTTGGATATGCATTTATTTAATTAAGTCAAATTATTTTCTCTTGCAATCAGTTTATGATCTTAGGTTAATTTATCAGTTGAACTCAATGATCTTAGAGATCTTTTCTGACCTTAATGATCTATAAAAGTTAATCAGGCACTGGCATCAGCTGCCCATGGGAGTGGTGGAATCACCATCCCTGGAAGTTTTCCAAAAACATGTGGATGTGGCAACTGGGGACATGGTGGATCTCTCTGTGCTGGAGGAACAGTTGGATTTAATGATCTTAAAGGGCTTTTCCAACCTAAACAACTTTCTGTGATCTGTGATCAGCCCTGGCTGCCTATGAAAAATTCACTTTTCCTATAAAGGCAGCTCTAGATTCAGCTGTTGGTCACACAACTGAGAAGCAAAACCCATAGAACTAAAAAATAGTGGATTTTCACAGTCACAATTTCAGAAAAACTAGGAACTGGGAACAAACCCTGAGATCTGCAGGTCCTGGGGACAAAAAAGAACAAAAGAACAGCAAAATAGAGACAAAACCCCACCACCTCAAGTAAGAAAGATGTATTAGAGAGAGCTAAATTTGACATACTATGGGACAAGGAAGGGAAGTCTCTGGAATAATTTTAGGGAAGAAGAGTGCAAGCCAACTTTGTGCAGGGAAGAATCAAAGAATCAGTCAGACCACAAAGACCTCAGGTGAAAGGAATGCAAAGCACTCAGAGTTCGCTGCAAGTAGAGTGGGGAAAACACAGATTTAATGATTAATGAGAGAAGAATTCCAGCTCAAACTCCAGAGATGCACTTCCTACTCTTTTACGTAACCTAGAAGCAGTCATTCTCATTTATTAATATTTTTTAATGGCTACAAGTGAAAAATGGGGATGTTTTTCACTTGGTAGGAAGCTGTTTGCTCCTCTGGAGACTGTAAATGTTGAAGAATGGTTTGAGAGAAAGGAATAGTTTAACCTGCTACCTCTGGATATCTCTGTCATCCAAAGGACAAAGAAGAGGATAGTCCAGGACACAAAGATACCTTATCCCTGGAAACCTGCTGCACACACATAGAGAGAGTCAATAATTGTTTAATAAGTATTAGTTTTCCTGGCCCCCAGAGGAAGTTGTTTGCATTGCAGTCAGACTGAAATCTCCCACTGTCTCAGGATGAGTGCAGAGGGATCCAAAGTTTTCCCAATGACAGACCAGGGCCCTGAAGTACCTTCTTAACCCCTTCCACGTTGCATGGAATATCAGCCATAGGTGCTGTGTACTTGGAAAATTTCACAGAGGTTCCTCTAATCACTTCTCTGCCTATTAATATTTAATTGGATCCAGCTAAGCTCTTCTTTGCCCTTTTTTTACAGGCTCCATCCCATAAACTCACAGATCATTTCCACAAAGAACTTCCTGCCTAGAACCAGGTAACACAAGACAATTTCTCCTTTGTCACACCTTGTCTGCATCACTCTCTAAAGTCAGCACCTTCACCACATGTGGCTTTAGGTCTAGGAGAAAATTCCGGACATGAAACACCTCAGTCCCTAAGGGATTTCAGAGCAGAGATATGGCTAGAGAAGGTAAATAAACAGCAGCAGTATTTAGTGATACCTGAAGTGTTTTACAGAAGGAAAGCCCAGAGCACGGGAAGATGCAGGTGGAAATCAAGGCAGAGCAAAGCAAAAATTCAGGTCTATTAATTTAGTTTAAGATTCCTGTTGCAACCAGAAGTTTAAAAAATATCAGCACTTTGTTGAATTTGTAATACCAACAAATGAAAAAGAAAAAACTCACCTGAACATAGACTGCCTGGGAGATGTGCACCAGAACAAGGACTGCCAGGACTGTCCAGGAAAGAAAGCTTTTCATAGTGCCTGCAAAGCCAAGCCTCTCCTGACCTGGACAGGTTTTATTTCCTCTGCCTTTGGCCTTTCTCCGCCTTTTTTGTGTCTCTCAGACTTTCCGTCTTCTCCTCAGCTCTCAGACTGCCCAGCAGTCAGAGCTTTATAAAGACTTCACACAGCATTATGTTGGTAATCCATTAATCCAGACTTTTTATTGACATGTCATAAACCCTGAGGGGACTCTCAGTTATCTGCTCAGTAGTACAGCTTGTCAGTCACACCCAGACAGATCCTGGGATTTATGAGTTGCTCCCACTTTGAGACGCTGGCCGTGACACGGCAGGCAAAACATTCCAAACTGCAATAAATAAATGGTGGAGATTGAGCTCAGGCAAACACCATAATTCTGTCCACTTTCTGCAGAACTGGGAGTAAAGAAAGACGTTTGGAAGAAGATAGAAAAAAACTGATCCAGTCAGTTGCCTGTTCTGGGAGTTCCAGGAACTGAGAGTGTAATCACAGAATCATGGAATTGTTAAAGTTGGAGAAGCGCTCTAAGATCATTGAGTCCAACCATCAACCCAGGACCTGGTGGTAGGTTTTTCACCATTAACCTTGTCCCCAGATGCCACATCCATGCATTTTTTGAACATTTGCAGGGATGGTGACTCCACCACTGGCCTGGGCAGCCCCTTTCAGTGCCTGAACACCCTTCCACAAAAAGATTTTCCCAACATCCAACCTAAAGCTCCCCTGGCACAACTTGAGGCCATTTCCCCTGGTCCTGTCCCTTGTGATCCCACTCCTGTCAGGGCTTTGGACAGAGCTAAGGACCAAGGCAGAGAACCCCAGGCTGTACCTGTATATGCCCAGATATAAAATGTCATCTCTGCTCTTTGCAGCCCCTAATTAAAATGCATGTGTTGAAAGGCCCAGGGGGTGTCATTAAAGGCAAAGGATGCCAGGAATCAAATCCATTTGTCCATGACTTCCACGCTTATATGGAAACACAGGAAAGTCACCCGGATGGAGAAGGACCAACGTGCCTCAGCTCGGTTCTGACATCAAGCTCAGGTCCTCAAATCTGTAAATGATTTCTGGAATTTCTTGGGTTTGGATTAACACAGACACCAGAAGAACAATGTTCCTGATCTGAGCAGAACAGGAAAGGGCAACAGTCACCCACTAAGCACCTTCCTCAAATCTCAGCAGTGTCTTATGCTCCAAAGGTTCCAGTTCTTGCTGTAACCCAAATTGTTGTTCAAGTTACAGTGAAAATAATCTTTCTGCTTGGAGTAAAATTCCAGAATCCAAAGCAGCCAAGTCCACAGTCAGGGGGCTTGGAGGGAGAGAATGGGACTTTTCTGATTCAGTATAACCCAAAAATTACTGTAGAGTTGAAGCTGAGCTGACAGTGCATAGTGTGAGCTGACAGACTTTGCTTCTCTCCTCTCCACCAGCCTCATCTACAAAATTTGAACCCCTGGAAGGATCTTTATTCCAACAAAACAAGCCTGTTTCCTCTCCTGTAATGGTTTCTCTGGTTTCTGCTGCCCTGGCCAGCGGCCAACAGCATTTGCAACCCCACAGCAGCTCAAGCCTCTGCTGTTAATTACTTTAATGTGGGTCAAGGGTGGAACAGCAAAGGGCAGAGCAAAAATCTCCTCTGAGAACATTTCCCTTGGGAATTTTTGCAACCATTTTCTTCTCCAAAACCTGGCTTATCCTCAACCTGTTAAGTCCTGAGTACAGCTTGGTGGAAATTAAACAACAGATTAAAGAGGCGTTGAGGGAACCAGAGAATTGTTAAGATTGAAAATTAACAAGATTATCAAGTCCAAGCTTGGAAACAACCCAATGAGATGGACAGGCAATTTTGGAGAGCTGTCACAAGAACACTGAACCAACAGACACAGAGTTGTAGTCAATGGTTCTATGTCCAGTGAGGAGTGGTGAACCTCAGGGCCCTGCCTTGGACCAGTGCTCTTTGATACCTTAGCAAGGACACAGTGAGGTGAAGCACACCTTTAGCCTATTGGCAGGTGACAGGAAGCTGAGCAGGACTGGTGACACACCTGTCTTGGTTTACAAGACAGATGTCTGCTATGGAAGGCAGGAAGCCTCCCTTGGAATGGACAATCCAAACCACTGAAAATTTTGAAATTAAGGAGCTCTCAGACAAAGATTTGGGAATAACAGTTCTTTACTAGTATGTATAACAAGACAAACAAAACATTAGTACAGCATTAGTAATAGAATCACAATCCCAGTGACAGCCTTTTGGCTGCGGTGCTTTCCCTTTGGTGCAGTTCCGGGCACAGCCGGCAGGGGCGCTGCAGCTCCCGATGTGCAGGGCAGGTGCGGTGCTCCCCCCGCGGCTGCAGGGGGCGCTCCGGCGCGGGCTCGGGGAGCACGTGGTAATGGCGGCTCGGCCGAGACGGGAAGGGATGGCGGAGAGGCTTTGCTTCACAAACCCCTAGGGGGAAAACCCCCAGTCTCAGTCCAGGCTGGGAATGAAGGGCTTGACAGCAAGACTTGGGGTAGAAGGACAAGAGAGGGACAAACTCACTTCTGGACTGATACTGAAGTTGCCACTACCCATGTTCAGGACCTTGTATTTGGCCACCTTGTTCCTCCTGAGATTCCCATGGGCCTACTTCTGGAACGTGTCCAGGTACCCTTGAATTGCATCCTGTCTCCCAGGTGTGTCACCTGCACTGCTCAGCTCAGGGTCATCTGCCAACGTGCTGAGGGTGCCCTCAACCCCACTGTCTGTGACTTTGATGGAGACATTGAAAAGCACTGGTCCCAGTATAGACCCCGAGAGATACCCCTTTATCTCTGCGCTCCATCTGAGCCCTTCACCACTACCCTGTATTTGGCCATCCAACTAACTCCTAATCCCCTGAGCAATCCGTCCATGAAACTGGAATTATTCCAGTTTAGAAAGAAGGGTGTTGTGGCTTTGCTGTGCCCCTTTGCCCCTGAGTGTCAAGGTGCAGGTCTGTGCAGGGCTACTACCCCACACCACATGCACATCCCAGTTCCACTTCTCTCTGGGGTCACGAAGCTCTAGCTGCTTCACCAAGCTCGGGAGGGACAAGGAACTGTTCAGTTGGAGGTATAGGGAGGACGGCAGAGACCTTCTGCTCACCAGGTCTGCTCCTGGAGGTTCTGTAGTCTCCCAGACACCCCTGCCCTGCAGACCCAGCCCTGCCAGCCCAAGACTCGGGAGAGGCCAGGGCCAACACCAGAAGAACCTACTGGTGTCCCCACCTGCCCCGTCCTGCCTGTGGCCATTCTGGGGCTGGAAGGTGGATCTGGTTGTCCCAAACCCAGGCTCATTCCCTGCTGTGCAGAGCCAGTTCCCACCCCAAGATGAGAGACCTCTATATCTTCATTCCAGTTTGTGCACAGCAGGACCTGGGTGGTTCCCAGAGACCTTGGCTCCCCATTCAGCGAAACTATGTTATTTATACATTTTAGCAAAGGCCTCGATATTCATTGGCTGCATGTTACAGAGTTCTCTAATTAATATTCTGTCTTCTATTGGTTAAATTATTTTCTCCCTTCTCACACTAATTAGTCCACAGGCTCAGTCTTGTCCGTCTTTGGAGTCGGTGGGATTCTGGAGTCAGTGGCCGGTTGTTATGATCCCCTCCTGCCAAAATCACCTTTCATAGAGTGAACACCTCGGACTGATGAGCTGGCCCTGTTTGTCCCTCCTTAGGCCTGGCCTCAACAGCCCTGAGGGCTGTGCAGCCCTCAGAGGGACCTGAACAGGTTGGGGAGATGGGCAGGGAAGAACCTTCTGAAGTTCAGCAAGGGCAATGCAGGTACTGCATCTGTGGAGGAACAACCCCAGGCATCAGCACAGGCTGAGGGTGACCTGCTGGAGGAGCTCTGCAGAGAAGGACCTGGGGGTCCAGGAGACAATGAGCTGTCCCTTAGCCAGCAGAGTGTCCTGGGGGACCAAGGAGACTAATGGGATCCAGGGGGCATCAGGAAGAGCATTGCCAGCAGATCAGGGAGTGCTCCTGCCACTCTGGTCAGCCCTGGGAGGCGCATCTGGAGTGCTGTGTCCAGTTCTGGACTCCTCAGGACAGGAGGGACATGGAGCTCCTGGACTGGGGCCAATGGAGGCAGCAGAGATGATGAAGGGCCTGCATCTCCCTGCCGAGGCAAGGCTGTTCAGCCCCAAGAGGAGACACAGCTGAGAGGGGCCCTTATCTCTGTCTGTCCCTGTCTGCAGGGAGGGTTCAGAGCAGGGACCAGGCTCTGCTCCAGGAGGCCCAGCAATGGGACAAGGGAAACGGGCAGGAACTGATGCCCAGGAAGTTCCAGCTGAACGTGAGGCGGAACTTCTTTGCCGTGCAGTGATCAAGCCCGCAAGAGGTGGTCCAGAGAGGGGGTGGAGTCTCCCTCACTGGGGATATTTCAGACCCATTCAGACACAATCCTGTACCATGTGCTCCGGGATGGCCCTGCTAGAGCAGGAAGGTAGGATCAGATGAGCCACTGGGGTCCCTTCTAACCTCACCTATCCTGGGATTTTGTGACTGGAGTCATCCATGTCCACCAGTCCTATCTGGATCACCAAACACCGTTGTCCCGACCAGGGGCTCAATCCCTGGTGTGGAGCAGCAATTCACACACCAAGGTGATGGATTTCCAGGTCTTTATTCATTTTTCCATGGTGTCATGTGGCTGCCCTCAAGTCCCAGTTCTGCTGTTCTCTCTTCATGGACCTCCAGCTTCTTCACCAAGCTCAGGTTAGATCCAGGAGCTGTTCAGGATTCAGGAGGGACAGGGAGAAGGGCAGAGACCTTCTGCTCACCAGGTCTGCTCCTGGAGGTTCTGTAGTCTCCCAGACACCCCTGCCCTGCAGACCCAGCCCTGCCAGCCCAAGACCTAGGAGAGGCCAGGCCAGAGAGCAGAGGAACCCACCTGTGTCCCCACATGCCTCGTCCTGCCTGTGGCTGTCACCTGGGGCTGGAAGGCAGGTTTGGTTCAGGGACAGCTCCAGGATCCCCCACACCCACCCACTAGCACAGACAGTGCTTCCTGGGGGCTGCTGCCAAGCAGGGGAGGAATGTGCTGCCACAAGAAAATGCATCTATTGCTTGGAAATACTCACTGAGGGAATCGTCGTTGGACCATTTCCGTAACTTGTTGATCTGCAAGGCCTTCATGCACTGCTCCCGGGCAACTTTGTATGGCTGCAGATTTAGCAGGACCTGTTTTGCTCGTGGGGTCCTGCAAGGCAGGGACAGATTCCCCTCTCATTCCCTGGCTGGAATCCTGCCTGGTCCAGCTCCTGCTGCTCTTGTGTCCATTCCCTTTGGCCCCACCACCCCCTTCAGCATGGGCACATGGGGCACCAGGATCAGGGGCTACCCCAGGGCATGCCCATGTCAGGGGATGTCCAAGGGACCATATCCAGCCCAGGGCTCGGGGCTCCACTTCCTTGATCCCAAAGGGGTCCCCCCCACCTGCTCGGTGCTGCCACACTCGGTCCCCCCCCCCTCGCCCTGACAGGTGCTGCCACACTCATACCTTGGCTGTGGTCTTCCTCCACGAGGGGATGGTGTCTTCTCCTCCTTTGTCCCCTCTGGGGACAAAGCAGCAGCCACCCCTGCCACAGCAGCCACTCTCTCCTTCCTTAGCCTTTCAAATCTTCCAGGAGAGAATGCAGCAGGCTTCTCCAGACTCCTCTGCTCTGCCAGGGGTGGAAGCTGTTACATGAAGCAAAAGGAAGGCAGCTTAGACATTTTGGCAACAATAAGAGTCCCATCCTGCAGCCCATGACCCAAGGGACAGTTTGGATCCCTCCTCTCTTCCCCAGAGTTCTTGGCAGTGACCCTCTGGTTCCTGAAGAAGTCTGGACACCATAGAGGTTCAGTTCAGAGAAAGATTCCTGGCAACACAGTACAGAACGATGAAGTTGTTCCCAGGACTGAATGGAGGACCCAAAAGACATCCCAGAATGGTCACATCCAAAGGGATCTTTTCAACAGCCTCCCTGCAGTGATGCAGGACATGATCCTACATACACGTAACATACCTGGACACGTTTTCCCTGCCTGGTGGGAGCTGCCAGCCCAGCTTTGGGTGCTTCCATCTCCTTGGTGGCTCTGCCCTTCTTCAGAGAGTTCCCAGTTGGAGGCAGCAAACTGCAAAGACACCACACAAGCGTTTTGTCTGAGAACAGTGAGAACATCTTCTCCAGTGTTTTTTCCAGGCCGCTCCAAAACACTGCTACCCACTTCCCATGCCGTGGGGAGGGCCAAGGCCTTGGGCATGTGCCCATATCTGCTCTCCAGTACAGGCAGCATGGCCAAAGGTGACAGCTCTTCACACCTGTCTAGGAGCACAGAATTACCTAGAGCCAGCTCTCCCAGACTCTCACCTTCCTCTCTGCACTCCACCATCAGCCTTTTTCTTTTCTCTTCCCATCACTTTCACATCATTTATCCGACTTGGAGAAAGAGGTGGACGAAGAAAGAGGTGTTGGCTGGGAAGTTTCCCTGAAGAAGAAAATGAGGAAGCTCCTCTCAGCTGCATCTCCAGAATGCTCTGGACATGAGGGGTGTCCCGGCCTTCCTGTCCCAGCCTAATCCCCTTCCCTGAGGGCTGTCCTGCTCCATGGTCCTGTCTCACTGCTTCCTTGGGTCCCCATTCAGAAAAAGAGGGACCTGCTGGGACAATTTTCTGTCAGGAGACAGAATTCGGTTGGCATGGAGGACGTCAGTTCCTAGAAGGGAACGTACCTGGAGTTGTTTGGTGCTTGGTGTTGGTTTTTCTTGTGGTGCCAGTGCCTTGTAGGGAAGCACTTATAGGATGTGGCTGGGACTTCCCGTCTGCCTGCACAAAGCTGCAAAGAAGGTGGTGACACCAGTTTGAATAAGGGCAGCAGAGTCCATGGCAGCCTCTGGGAAGAAGCTGTTCCCAGGCTACCAGTTTTCCAAAGGAAACAACACTGGAGCATGGGCAGAAGACTCTCCCTCCACAGGGCTCCTCTCAGCCAGGTCTGGGATCCTGCTTGTCAGAGATGCTTTCTAGGGAAAACAAACCTGCAGTGACTGAGAACATCCCAGGCTCTGGGGCTTATTGGTTCTCAGTCTTTTTCAAAGGAAAAGGAAAGAGCTGATGAAGCTGTCTGCTCCATGGCCCCCAGCTGTGCCTCCAGGGTCTTTCCCACTGAGGTGGGAAGGTAAAGCAGGCCCTCTTCCCGGGGAATCCGCCTGAAGACTCCAAAGAAGCCACACCACTCCCCAAAGAAGCCAGAATGGCCATGGACCTTGCACAATTTCAATTCCACCTCCAAAATTAAATACATCCAAGGATTCTTCCCACATGGGAGAAGCCAGGACCAAGAGGTGTTGCTGGTTAGTACCCTGCCATGTACAGAAACTATTGCACTCACTGCGGCAGCACAAAGACACCTCCAGGAGGAATCTGGATGTCCTTTTCTGTGTGGGCTATGAATAACGGCTTCAGATTTGGTGACTGCAACAGAGACAGAGACAGAGACATGGCAGGATCCACAGGGAAATCAACTGCTCTTCACAAGGCACAAGGCACCCCTCTTACCGACTCCCTGCCTTAGCTGCCCCTCCTCAACCCCCAGCCCCAGCTCTCTCTCCACCACCCTGTGCCCCTACATCGTCCCAAATCCATGAGCATCTCCACCACGTCAGCATTTGGGACAACAAGGCCAGCAGCACCTCCACAGGAGCCAAAGCCCAGGGCTAATTCCCTGGGAGCAGGACAGCAAGCTCAGCTACCAAGACGATGGACGTCTGCCCAAGGCCATGGCTGTGTCCCCAGGAGTTTGAGAGCACATGAAATACACGCCAGACTCACCTGGAGCAAGCCATCTGCCAGGCGCTGTGACTGAGCCACCTCGCGGACCAAGTCTTCAAAGAACCTCATGACCACGTGGTTTCTTCGGCAGACCAGGACGCCAATGTCCTTGAACACAAAGTCGAAGTTCTGGCCACTTGACAGGGCCCACTCACAGATCTTTAGTGTGGCCTTGATGCACATCACGATGGTGTCCTTGGGCTTGTGCAGGCGCAAGGCCACCTCAGCACAGACCAACTCATCAGCTTTGGAGAGCCCTGTGGAGAAACCACCCAACACGCAGTCACTCACTCAGGCCTTCTGTGGCCCCTTGAGAGCCTGCCAACCCCCTCCCACCACAGTGACTCTTCACCCAGCAGCAAACGTCCTGCTTTTGTGCCGTGAGCCCCTGTCCCTGCCCTGCCAGCTCAGCCACCATGGTCCAGCTCCACAGAACCTCTCAGATGGCTGCAGGAGCCAGAAGGAATGCTGGTTCCTGCCTTCCCAAGGTGGTGGGGATCATCAGCCTCTTCAATGCCAGGAGATTCTCAGAAACACCTCCAGGAGTTCTCCAGCAGCAGCCAGCACACCGCGGGCACCCAGAGAGCCCTGGAGGAGCTGCTGGAGAGACCCATCCATGTCTGGAGGGAGCACAGGGCTGAAGGGCTCATCTTACCAGGCACAGGTCTTTTCCCATGGAGGATCTTCTTCCCCACCAGAAAAGGCTTGTTCAGATCAAACTGCAGACTGTCCACCATGAAACCTTCCCCTTCTCCATGCCAGATGGGTCTTTTCATAATGTGGATGGTACCCAGGCTCATCAGCCCGACTCTCTGGAAGCAAAAGCAGGCAATCAGAGGGCAAACAGGAGGGAAGGCTGAGGGTGATCTGTGGCCTTTCCATCCCTGCAGCTCCAAGGCCAGAGATGGAGCCCCCAGGAAAGCTTTGGAGAAGAGCCTTTCACTCCAGATGGTTCCTCCCTCCCTTCTCTCCAGGATCTGCAGGGTGCAACATGTGTGGGAGAAACTCCCGGAGCCTGGGAAGGCCCAAGGAGTGCAGGAGCACTGCCTGGGTGTCCCTCCTTTCCAGCCATCCTGGGGAAGACTCTGAAGAGAAAACCCAATGTTCTACTCAAGCGCTGCTTGACTCCTTGTCTGCGCTCACAGTGGGTCTGGCTAAAATGCAGGGTCTGCCTGGGACACTTCTTCTGTCCTCTAGGCTGGGTGAGGGTCAGACAGGATGGGGAAGGATCAGGAAACCCCATGGTCTGAGGGAGGACCATGAGGAAACCAGCCCCACCTTCTTCAGCAGGAGGCTTTGGCGATAGCACTCCGACACACAATCCCAAACTTTAGTGATTTCTGTTAGAAGAAGAGAAAGGGCCGTGCTGAAGTTATGAAGTTCATCATCCTCGCTTCATTTTCCTAACATCAGATCCCCTTCTCCAAAGGAACCCTCTCCCTGGGCAAAGCCACCAACACATTCCCACCCCCAGGGGCAGGGGGATGCCAGGACCTCGGGGGATCTCAAGGCTTTACCATCCTTGTGGAAGTACACAAGATCCGGAGACAGTGCCAGGAGGAAGCCAGAGAAAAGCTCTGTCATGGCTGCAGCTCCTCCTGCCCTTCTTCCTCTCCTCCTGTCCATCTCACCACAGCCTTAGGATGGGAGGCCCGGTGGGACTGTGGGGCACCACAGCTGGGCTGGTGTCTGGCCCTCAGTGAAGTGGGTGTTGTGGCTCCATGGAGGCAGAATGTCCCATTGTGACCTCACGTGTGTCATCAAGGGGCTGCAGAGCCCCACACAGACACCCCTCTGCCCCCAGGCTTCACCCTGTGGGGGAAGGAGGCTGCACTCGTCATTTTGAGGGGCTGCCCCCACCCAGCCACTGCCCTTTCCGAGGCGTCTCTGACAGCCGCTGCTGAAGCGGCTGGAAATCGGATGGAAATTGATTTAGAATGATTCACACAGATACAGTTACACTGATAACTGCTGTGTTACGAGTCAGAAATTTGGCAGAAAACAAACCTAGTGTCCCAGCTGGTCTTGAGGGATCAGAGGGGCTGGGAGCAGCAGGGCTGAATTCCTGATAGGAGCAACCTGCCAGTTCCACCTGGCAGGTCTGGTCACATCCAGTGGGAACTTTCACAAACACAACTTCACCAACAGTGCAGTTTATTGGAGCAGCAGGTTACAGACTCTTGCTAGACTGAGTGATAAATGCACTGGACCTGCAAAAGCTGCGCAGGACAAATGTTCCCAGGAACTCTCTGATGCATCTGGAGGCACAAATCTTTGCTAAGGGGTGTCTGTGCTTTGGGGAGGAGGGAGGAGCATCCAAATGCTCTGGAAATGAGGGATCTCAAGAGTCATAACAAGAGAGATTACAAAGGCTCTGGGTCTTGGCAAGGGCAGAACAGAACATGACACCTGAGCAGCACTCCCTCTTCCACCTGGCAGATTCCAAGAACAGGGATTATCTGGCCTCTGCCTGATATCCCATCACTGTCTCAGCAGGTGATCACACCCAGGTACTCCCATCACCACATATCCCACGGAAGTCCCTTATCTCAGACTGTGGGCCTCATTCCTACACAGGCACAGAGCTGCTGCACAGGAGACCTCCAAGGCACTGGTGTTTGCAGGGTCAGGAGATGACTGGCTTCAGTCATCAGTAAGTTTCCATCCTGGCCAGAATCCAAGTTATCCGAAACATTTGGAAATAGTTTTCAAAACTCCAGCAACAATGGTGCCGTTCCACTCAGGCTCTGACTCAGGTAGGGGTTGTTCCAAGGCTGTCAGGGAATGACTGATTATCCTTTGTTCCTCACCTGGGACAAGCAGCTGCTGTTCCTGTTACACTCAGGACAGTCAGAGGACACTTCACTTTACCAGGGGCTTATCAGGAGCTGCCGTAGAGCAGGGGGAGGAGAATGCACCACCGTAGCTTATTGCAAAAACAGCCATAGGGCTGATGCTGGATGCACGAATAGTCCATGAAGTGTAGTTCTGGTGGGGTTCACCCAGAGCAGGTCCACGGAGTGTGACATACCGGGTAACTGATCCCAGTTAACTGGATCTGCTGTTACCAGTTACAGGGATCCCAGTTACCCCATACCACATCCACTCCTATGCTGGGCATAAGGAAAACAAACCTGCAGCACAGCCCCAGAGAGCTCCAAACTGCCTTTACAATCACAGATTCATTTCCTGTGTCAAAGCAGTCGATGTGGCCTTACCCAGGGATTTACCCAGGGACATCCCTTCTGGGCAGGATGAAGGGGACAACCCCATCAATCCCTCCCTCCAAATTCCAGGTTGGACTCATCCCCTAGGTAGGTACAAAATTGGGGTACATTTCATACCTTATTAACCACAGTTAATAAGTGCAAAGTGCTGTGGGTAGGATCATGGTCAAACCTCCTGTTCTCTGTGGTCCCAGGGTACAGAATATTCCTTGGTAGGAGTTGGGCATCAAGCAGAAGAATGAGGCCACGCCCTGCTCCATGCTCTTCTCAATGCCACAACACAAACCACAGGACTTCCCTCTGGTTCTGTATCTGTACCATGGGCCCTGTCACATTTGGAGCTTTGCATTTTCTTCCCTGTTTTATGCTTCCAGCACTGGGGAGGTCCCACCTCAAGTACTGAGGTTGTTTTGGGCCCTTCACTAGAAGCCAGACCTCGAGGCACTGGAGGGTTGTGGAACACCCATCCTGTTGTGTGGGCACAGAGCTGCTGTGAGGTGAGGGAGAACTGATGGAGCTGTTCCAAGCCATCTCTGAGGTGGGATAACCCAGGCTCTTGGCTTAATAGATCCCTTGGAATGGATGAAAGGACACTGAATGATTGGTGTTTACACACATACATACATACATACATACATATATATTTATATATATGTCACATTTATTTTAACACTTTGGTTGCAATGGAAGTCACCTATGTAGCCATTTTGGTTATTTCCTTTAGAAACATACCAATATAAAAGTATAAAAATATCACTTTAGAAAATACATAAGGAAAAGAAAGGAAAAAAAGAAAGGATCAGAGTAGAAAGTGGAGGGGAAAAGGTCTCACCACTCATGGGTGCAGTGACAAGACTTGGTTGTTGCAATTTCAGTGTCCACGGTCGAAGTGATGGTCACAGTCTGGATCCATCGGGGTGGGGGAAGCTCCAAAAATACAAAGTTCAGTGGGTTAATACAGGCTCAGGCTAAGTGGGAACACCCAGGTACCTTCCCTGGGGTCAGGAGTTTGTACACTGTTCGATGTAACACTGGGGTCATGCCCAGTCCTCTGGTGGAAGGCCCAAAAATGAGTCTGTGGGCCCTTCAGGGTCTCTGATGGTTTGTGCCCCTTCTAAGACCTGACTCTGCCTCTCCCTGAGTGTGGCTGAGCCAGTTCTGCCCCAACAGAAGGGATGAAACCCCTCAGCCCCACCACGGGAGTGTTCCCAGTATCTCCCCTGGGGTCTGTGGTAGCCAAAGGCTCAGAGGGGGCTCTGGGGTAGCCCAGGGCACAGCCAGAGGGCTGAGGATGCCCTAAACTCCCCCAGGCAATGCTCACACACACTGGGGTGTACAGAGGAGCCCAAAGGCACACCCAGGGCTCTGTGACACAGAAAATCCCACGGAGAGGTTCTGTGCACCCGAAAGGCTCCTTGAGGGCTGTGGGGAGCCCAGACAGGCACAGCCAGGGGCCAGGGACACCCAAAGGCAGCACTGGCACCTGGGCATGGCACAAAACAAACCAAGGCGTGGGGATACCCCCCAAAATGGACAACAGGCCTTGGGATCCCCTCTAAGGGACAGCCAGGGTGCAGAGAGGGCACACCAAGGGGTCCAGAGCTTCCCAACACACAAGGAGAGCCCAGGAAGCACAGAAAGGCACATGGAGATGCACAGCCACACTCTGTTCCCACCTGATCTGCAGTTCTGATCCTGCTGCTTCCCTCCTGGCTCCCTCAGACTCCCTCCACTCCCTGTTTTGCATGGCCTGGTCCCTCCCACTCCCACCCAAGCATCCTCAGAGACCATCTATTCCAGACATATCTCCTTTCCTTTCCTGGATGCTAATATCCCTCCTCTCTTCTGCCCTATTCCATTTCCCTTTGCCCTTCCATCTCCCTTTATCTCATTTCTGACCCCTCTGCCCATCACATCCTGCCCCCAGAGCTTCCCTTTCCTCCCATCTTCCTTCCGTACACATTCCCACCCTCTCCCCAGTGCTCAGAGATCCTGATAACCTCTGCACAAAGCAAAGGAAATGCTGAGAGCGTGGAAAAAGGGGAATGACAGTGTGTGGGCATGGATTGTGGGCACAGGGTAAAAGGGAACTTCTCCAAGTTTTATTTATAAAATGTACAGATTTGGACTCTACAGGGAATTAGGGTTGAGGGAAGACACCATTCACCCCACCCCTCTACCACTGCACTGAGTTTATCTACAAATTCCAGCCTCCAGTGGATCTGGGATCACACACACATTTACAGATGGGCAAGTAAAAAAAAAAAAAAAAAAGCTGTGGAATCATTTAGTTGGAATATATCCCAGAAATCATGGGGTCAGTCCATTTGGCAATTCTCTTTGCAGGCTCTGTCCCATGGCCCCAGGAGCCCAAACCCTGCAGTTCAGGTAAGGCCGCACCAACAGTCCCCGCTCAGGAGCTGTCAGAGCCGAGGCTCCGGCTCTCGCCTGGCAGTGGCGAGGCCGTGGGGGCTGTGCTCTCCCCAGGAGAGGCCACGTTCAGGTACCCGATCTCCGAGGGCTGCGAGGGGGACAGGCAGAAGGAAGAATCCTGGCTCTCAGCCTCGCCCTCAGGCTTTGTGGTCTGCGGGGCCTTCAGGGCGCCGAGGGGCTCTGGGAGATCCCGGGGTGGGAAGCTGGAAATAAATTTCCATTTTCTGTCATTCTGTGGAGTCTGGGAGACCCTTACCCAACAGCTCTGAGCAGCACAGGAAAATATTGGTGCTTTTCTCTTGGATCAAGGCTCCTCCTCCAGGCAAGGAAGGGACACCCTCAGCCAGCCCAGAACCTGCTTGGACCATCCTTCACCCCAACAGCTCCTGGGGCTGTGACCAAACCCCCGGAGCTGCATCTCCAGAGCTACAGGGTTCCTCCGCCTTCCCCTCATCTGGTTTGGCACGGGTTGGAATGGAGGAACAGATCCCAGAGTGATGTGGGACACAGCTCTGGCTGTACTAGGACTCCAAGTCGCACCACCTCTTGCACAAAGACTCCTCCAAAGCCCCTGAGCACCAAGATTCCTAAATCCCGCAGTGTTCCCCAAAATATTCTGAAAATTTGACTTCTCCATCCCATCAGCTGACTGGTTTCAATACCATTTTAATGCCATTTAAATACTATTTTCCCTAAAATTTGACCAAAAACTAACAAAAAAGGCCTCTGGGAGGTGAAAGCACACGGTGGAGCAGCCAAAATGCTCAAGTGGCTCCTCCCTGGCTCCTCCTCCCCCCCACAGTACCTGGCACGAGGAGGTGGCAACACCTTACTCTGTGGTTGGCGTTCAGAGCCAGGAATGATCTTCGAGTCCTGGAAGGAGGAACAGAGACTTTGAAAGGAGGAGGTACAGGTCAGACCCTGAATTCCAACAATTCCTGGTCTTCCAAGCTCTCCCCAGCTTCACTGAGAGTCCTCTCCACCAACTGCAGCCCCACAGAGGTGCTAATCAGGGATTTGGCTGTCCTTTGGGTGTAAACTTATACTAAAAAGTCCAAACCAAGCCCCACCAAGGCCAGGTGAGCCCCAAACAGCCCTTTTCCCCTACCCTTCCCCTTCACCAGCTCATTTCCAACCTACCTGGGTTCTCTCCAAATTAAAAGTCCCAATAAACTCCTAAATCCACCTGGCTGATTTGAAAACTCTTTGATTTCCCGGATTTTCTCCATTTCTCCTGCCAAAGTTCTTAGTTAACATGGTCAACTTTCACTCAGTTCAGGAATTACTGCTCAGCTTGGCCTGAGGAGGGAATGTTCCTCCTGGCAGAAGGAACATTCCCAATCTTGCACGCAGGGCTGGTTCTCCTTTCCTAGAGTCAGCTTTACAACTGAGGCCTTTGAACAGCTCCTCACAAAGCCTCTCCTCACCACATCTGTCACCACCTACCATATGGGAGCCCTTTCCATCTCCAGGGATGGATCCAGCTCTTCCTCAGCCCCTCAGACATGAGATTCTGTGATTCCTGCTGACCTCAGCCCTCCCAGGATCTCACCTCTGTGCTGGGAGCGGGGCTGCTCCTGGCAAGGTGCTGGGAGGTGGCCACATGGCTGGAGAGCTGGAGCTTGTCCTGCAGCCGGGCGTTCTCCTCCTCCAGGATCTTCCCTCTGGGCATGGCACAAAGCACAAGTTATTTTCCTTCCAGCCATGCTCCATTTTCAAACGGGAATTTTCTTTTCCAACCTCAGAGCTGTTGCTCCCCACAGCCTCTCAGCTCCTCCCAGCTCAATGGCGAGGTCTTGGATGGGAAAACGGGCTAATTACATCCCTAATTACAGCCATGAAAGCCACTGCACCAATGGCTGGGGCACAATCCAGACTTTCCTCTGGAATTCTTAAGAGGCACAAAACCAGGAAAAGGCAGAATCCCAGGGGATGGGCATCAGCGGGGGCCTACCTGCTCTGCAGGGAAGGAATCCCAGACCAGAGGTTCCAAGGGGACTCTTCCTGGTCTGATATTTTTTGGAGGAGCCGTCGCCTCTCCTGGAGTAATTTCTCATTCTCAGCAGTGATCTGGGCAATCAGCACCTTCCCCTTAGGGTGGTGGAGAAGGAAAGAACAACAACCAGTTACTCGTGACTCTTCTCTGTCCTCTGCAAACGTCAGGGCTTTCCCAAGGGACCACCATCAAGGGTGCCAGCTCCTAAAAGCTCAGAGTCACTGCCCCTGCAAGTGCTCAAGAACCATGGCTGTGGCACTTGGGGACATGGTGGTGGGTGGATGGTTGGACTTGATGAAGATCCTCATCTCCAAGGTCTTCTCCAGCTTCAACGATTCTGCAATCCCATACCCTGTTCGATGTAAAATACCCCAAAAAGAGGCGCTGGGGTCACTTCCCAGCAGGAATTGCTGAGGCAAAGGAACATGGAGCTCAGCCAGTGTCAGGCTAGGATTTGAGGATGTGGCTTCCCCCAGGGGCAATCCTGAGCCAGGAATTTCCTTTTGGCTTTTTGTTACTACAGGTTGGTGCCCCCGGTCCCTTCCTGCAAGGAGGGACTTTGAAAAAGGGCCTGGAGTGCCAGGACAAGGGGGGATGGCTTCCCACTGCCAGGGGGCAGGGTGAGATGGGGTATTGGGAAGGAATTGTTCCCTGGGAGCATGGGGAGGCCCTGGCACAGGGTGCCCAGAGCAGCTGGGGCTGCCCCTGGATCCCTGGCAGTGTTCAAGGCCAGGTTGGACAGGGCTTGGAGAAACCTGGGATAGTGGAAGGTGTCTCTGCCCATGGCAGGGACTCGATGAGCTTTCATGTCCCTTCCAACTCACACCATTCCCTGAATCCACGACTACTTTCACAGAATCACAGAATCACCAGGCTGGAAGAGACCTTAAGATCATCGAGTCCAACCCAGCCCTAACACCTCAACCGAACCATGGCACCGAGTGCCACATCCAGTCTTTGTTAACCACACCCAGGGATGGTGACTGCACCACCTCCCCGGGCAGACCATTCCAGTACTTTATCACCCTTCTGTAATAAACTTTTTCCCAATATATCCAGCCTGTATTTCCCTTGGTGCAGCTCAAGGCTGTGTCCTCTGGTTCTGTCAGTGCTGCCTGGAGACAGAGACCAACCCCCCTGAGCACAGCCACCTTTCAGGGAGCTGCAGAGAGTGATAAGGTCACCTCTGAGTCTCCTTTTCTCCAGGCTGAACACCCCCAGCTCCCTCAGCCGTTCCTCACAGGGCTTGTGCTCCCAGCCCCTCACCAGCCTCGTTGCCCCCTCTGGATGCGCTCGAGCGTCTCAATGTCCCAAACTGAGGGCCCAGAGCTGGACACAACACTCGAGGTGCAGCCTCACCAGTGCCGAGTACAGGGGAAGAATGACCTCCCTGCTCCTGCTGGCCACACTGTTCCTGATCCAGGCCAGGAGCCATTGGCCTTCTTGGCCACCAGAGAATGCTTTTGGAAGCAGCGATGCCCCTGCAGCCTCCCCTTGCAGGAGAAGCTCTGGATGTGTCCTCTCACCTTTTCCACTTGGAGCTTCGACTCGCTGAGCTCATTTTCCAGCTGTTTGATCCTGCTGTCCCTCTGTTTCACCTCGTGGATGAAGGTCTCCTTGGCCCTGCGGATCTTGTCCTTGTGCCGGAGCTGCATCTCATTGTATTTCCTGGGAAAGCAGGGATAACCATCAGGCTGTGAAAGGCACTTTTGCTCGGGGTCACCATCCAGGCAAGAATGTGCCGGGTTTATTCAGGCTCCTCAAAGTCCAAACTCGGAGTCTCAGCCATTCCCCAGCTCCTCCTTCCTGCCCAGAATGAGCACATGGACTGTTTGGACACTTTCACTGATCAGTTTGGGGGTGTTTTTGTTGGTAAATTGAAGTGTCAACCAAATGGAAATTGATAAAGGAAAAGGACCCAAAGCATTTCCAAAAGTGACTCCCAGCTTTACAAATCCTTGTGCTCGTCCCTCCCAGCTCTTTATAACAAACAGCATTATAAGGGCACCAAAACTGGAAGTTCCAAGGCAAGGATAAGTTGGTTTTGTTGGTGGGGATGTGGATGGACAAGGGTCTGGAGTGCCAGGACAAGGGGAAATGGCTTCTCACTGCCAGAGGGCAGGGTCAGATGGTATATTGGGAATAAATCCTTCCCTGGGAGGATGGGAAGGCCCTGGCACAGGTTGCCCAGAGAAGCTGTGGCTGCCCCTGGATCCCTGGAAGTGTCCAAGGCCAGGTTGGGCAGGGCTTGGAGCAGCCTGGGATAGAGGAAAGTGTCCCTGCCCCTGGCAGGGGATGGAACAGGATGGGCTTTAAGGTCCCTTCCCACGCAAACCTGTCCGGAATTCCCTGACAGCAGACAGCGGGGGTGAGCTCACTGCACAGAGGGCTAGTGGATTTAGTGCTAAAAGCCTGAACATTGGACAGGAAAGTCCACACCACAGCCAAATCCAATAGCAGGCCCAGGCAGCTTTTTGGGCATTACCTGACATAGAGATCCTTCTGGTTCAGGAGTCGGACACCTTCCTCATAAAGGGCTTTGTTCTCCTCCTTCAGCAGTGCCAGCTGCTCCGAGAGCTTCTGGTTCTCCTTCTGGCACTGCCCATGCTGGAAAAGGGCTGTTTGTGACGTGTGTGTGTGTGGCCCCAGCTGGAGGGGCCCCTCTGCCTCCCATCTCGCTGGTCTCCAAAGCTGCTCTCTCACCAATCCCAGTGTTTTCCACTACAGCCAATATCCAGCCAGCCCCCCAGACCACTCCCTCCTCCCCCTAAGGAGTGGGATTTTGTTGCAGTGAGAGGCAGTGAACCCTCCCAGACAACGGACTGCCAAAATTTCCAAGCAAAACTCCAAGGGAAGGAAGAAACCACCAAGCCTTCCTGTGCCCTCAGAGCTGCATCCCAGGAAACCAACTGGCAATGGGACACTGCTTTTCCTCCAGCTCCTGTTGAAATCAGTGAGATCTGCAAGGGCTCAGCCCCCGATTAGATGTTCCCAATTCCAGCAGCTCCCAGGAGCAGATTCCAGCTCTTGGTGGTCCTGTTCCCCCTTGTATCACAGAATCCCAGAATCACCAGGTTGGAAGAGACCTTAAGATCATCAAGTCCAACCCAGCCCTAACACCTCAACCGAACCATGGCACCGAGTGCCACATCCAGTCTTTGTTAAACACACCCAGGGATGGTGACTCCACCACCTCCCCGGGCAGACCATTCCAGTACTTTATCACCCTTTCTGTAATAAACTTTTTCCCAATATATCCAGCCTGTATTTCCCTTGGTGCAGCTCAAGGCTGTGTCTTCTCATTCTGTCAGTGCTGCCTGGAGACAGAGACCAACCCCACCTGAGCACAGCCACCTTTCACAGAGCTGTGGAGGATGAGGAATCCCCTCACTGTCACTCACTTCACCAGCATCCAGCTTTTTCTCATCCTCCAGGACGTGCAGGGTCTTGGCCTGGAGCTCCACATGCATCTTGGCCAGCGAGGCCTCTGTCTCCCGGGAATGCCGGAGCTGCTGCCGCAGCTCCTCCACCTGCTGCTCCAGCAGCCTCCTGCAAACACAAAGGGGTGACAGTGAGAGCTGGGGGGGATGTGCCACCTGCCCCCAAGGTGTCTGTCACCCAAAACACCCCTTGCTCTCTTCCTGCCCTGGTTGACATGAAGGGCACAAAGGAATCAGCACATCCCAATTGTGCCCGTGTCCCAGTGACACAGAAAGGGGGGATGATGTACTGGGATCATTCCCAGCTGCACAGGGAAGGGGGCTGTTGGCATCACTGCACTGACAGGAGAGGCCACGACCCTTCCAAGGCAGATGAAGCCTCCAATCATATTTTAAATCTCAGGAAGGGGGAATCCCTGGAGAACTCCAGGGATAAGGCAGGTCCAAAGGGAAGATGGGAGGTCAAAGCAGTGGTTTGGGTCTCCCTGAACCCTCCCAGGGCAGCCAGGAGCTGCCAGAGGGCTGGCACGGCCCCTGCACAGCACAGAGACCTTTTCAGCTGCTCCTTGTGAAGTTCCTGCTGCACTCGAGCTTCATTTTCCCGAGCTTCCTTCAGCTCCTCCTCCAGAAGCTTCTTATCAGAAACACGGGCCTCTGCCAGCAGCAGCTGGTGCTGGGAATCCTTCAGCTTTTGCTGGAGTTTTGAGACCTTGCATTAAAATGGACATAGATTAAACTTTCTGAATGTACAGGCCAGTGTCTGAATCAGATCCCTCTGATTCCCTGGGGTCTGAGGCATGAGAAGGAAAGATTTCCTTGTTTTGACTCCAAGTCCATTAAAAGCAAAACCTTTGGAATGGATACCAGATTTTGGACCAAACACTATGTCATGAATTCCCAACAATCTTTTTTTGACCCAATTTGATTCTGCACACTTCAAAAGAGAATCCAGTGATTTCTGCAGGAGCATGGCAGAATCAGTGCCATGGAAAACACAAGGTTTTGGGATTTTCCAGCCAGTAAACAGTAGGAAATCTCCTCAGCAAGAACAAGATCAGGGTTCCCTGTGCCTGCCAGCCCCACTATCAGTATTTCAGAGATACTGGGTTATCAGACATGGCTTCTATTGCCTTGATTATGCTCCTGCTAATTACAGGCTTTTTTCCTACAATACTAAGCCAAGGGATCACAAAAACGATTTTGGGGAAGCAAACCTGCTTGCTTTCAGCACTAGAGCTGCACAGAACTGTCAAACATACCCCAGCTTACACTCACCTTCTTTTGTGCTTCTCCCGCTCTGGATTTCTCCTGGGCCAGCCTCTCCTGGAGGCTGCTCTGGAGCTTATCAGCCTGGGAGCACTTGGAGAGCTCCAGCTCCAGCTCCTTGACCTTCTGCTGGCTCCTCTCCCACTGTGCTGAGAGGGAGGAACATGTTTCCATGGTGTCCGAGAGTTTGGCCCGGGCCTGCTTCAGCTCAGCTTTGACCTGAGATCCCAGAGAAGAAATCAGATTTATACTTCAGCATAAATCAGCTGGAATGGCTTGGCTAGGGAAGGGGAACAGGATTCCAGAATGAGCAAAAGAGGAATCACAGAGGAAATAAAGCATGTTTCATTTGGATGCAGTGAAATTTGTCGCAGAATCCCAGAGTGGTTTGGGTAGGAAGGGGCCTTGCTTCCAACCCCCCGACATGGACAGGGACACCTTCCACTATCCCAGGCTGCTCCAAGCCTTGTCCAACCTGGCCTGGAACATTTCTGAGGATGAGGCAGCCACAGCTGCTCTGGGCAACCTGTGTCAGGGCCTGCCCACCCTCACAGGGAAGGATTTCCTTCCAACAGCCCACCTGACCCTGCCCTCTGGCAGTAAGAAGCCATTTCCCCTTGTCCTGGCACTCCAGGCCCTTGTCCCCAGTCCCTCTGCAGCTCTCCTGGAGCCCCTTTAGGCCCTGGAAGAGGCTCTGAGGTCTCCCCTGAGCCTTCTCTTGTCCAGGTGAGCACCCCCAGCTCTCCCAGCCCGGCTCCAGATGGGCTCCAGCCCTCGTGGCCATAATTCCCATGGAGCTGAGGCAGAGCACACTGGGGAGCCTGGCTCTGTCCGTACCTTGGTGCATTCCTGCTGGAGCAGCAGATTTTGCCTCTGGAGGTCGGCATTTTTCTCCCTCTCATACCTGAGCTCCCTCTCAGCAGAGCTGCACAAGTTCTGCACCCGCCGCAGGTCTTGGCGCAGCTGCTGCAGCTTCTCCTCCTGCTGCTGGAACCTCTCCTCAGACAGACCCTGCAGAAAAGCAGAAGTGTCACAGAAATTAACTTTAAGGCAGGATAAAGGAGATTAAGGAAGGCAGAAGCCAGTAGGATTTAAGGGAATTTGGGCAGGAAGATGCGCAAAGCCTGGCATTTCTCTGTCCCTACACTGTATCCTGCTCCCTTCCCTGTCTCTGCAGGGCTTTAAGAGCCACTGGATATGGCACTTGGGGACATGGTTTGTGGTGAACATGTCCTGCTGGGTTAATAGTTGGACCTGATCATCTCAGAGGCCTTTTCCAAGCTCAGTGACTAAATGATTCTCTCCATCACCTCAGAGACGCCAACACAACTCCTCAGGTCGAGGGGGAAGAGTAGATAACCTGGATGAGGGAACAAATCCCTGTTGAAACAGATCTGTCCAATCAAAGCAAAGCCACTTTGGATTCTTGTACCAGAGTCTCACTCAGGCATCCAAGCAGGAGTGACACAGCCAGCTCAGCTCCCAGAGGGATCAGGAACAGGAGAAAGGTGAGTCCTGGCAGCAGGGCAGGAAAACAGGACAAAGCCTGGACACTGGGAGGTGTCACTGGTGGTCTGCGATGGCTCTTGGGAGATAACTGATCTCCTTGGCTCACTCACCTTCCTAGCACACACACCAAAGCCTGGGTTGTACCAAAGCCTTTTCTTCCAGCATCACTTTCAGCCATCTCTGGATCTGCATTGCCACTTTGCATCTTCACCTTCTGCTCTTGGACCAGACAGAATTCATTGAAGAGCAAATCTTCCTTCTCAGATAATCCCCAGGTAACTTCCCAAGCCAGGAGAGGTCTTGATCCAGCACTGTGGGATCTGGCAGTGTCAGTCGTCCATTCGCTCCATTGGTTTTGTGGGGTTTTCCCCACCTGTTTCTATCAGGATCCCTTCCCGCATCAACTGCACTCCTTGTGTCTTGCTCTGCTCCACCTGGATGATTTGCTGTTTCTTGGATACAACTGGACTCTGATCCTCTACTTCTCATTCCCACCCTGGCCACCTTGTCCTCTCTTCTCTCCCAAATCTTTGCACAGAAGCTCAGCTCCTCCTCAGTCTCCCCATCCTGAGTGTTTCCATCATTTCCTCCCTGTTTGGCAGCGAGACCTGCACCTCCCTTTCTCTTTCAGCTCACAAGGTGAGAAAGGTGAACAAATTCCAGTTAAATAACTTATTTCTGCCATGTGTAATCAGTTCAGTTTATCCAAGTCCCCACCACATCCAAAAGCACAACACAAGGAAAGGAACACATCCCTAATTTCCAACCATCACTCACACCACAGAACTGACTTCCCACCCACTTTAATTATGTTTTGCCACTCAATTAATGACAAAAAGCAGGGTGCAGATGGCAAAGCTGCCCATACCTGTTTAAGGCTCCCCTCTAAACTGCCTGCCAAGCTCTGCCACGGGAAAAACTTGTTCTCCCTCTGCTCCAAGCCTGGGGTCATCCTCCTCGTGCCTCCACCGGGGCCCTGCTCCCAGGCACTTCGGATGTCACATCTGAGCTGGGCAATTTCTTCAAGCAACATCCGTTTCTCTTCACTGCTCTCTTTGAGCTGCTTTTCCAGCTCCTCCTTCTTCTTGTTGCTCTCTAGCAATTCAGAGCTTGAAGGAGAAATAGTAAAGGAGAGAGATAACTACACAAATCCAGGGAAAACACCCTTAAAGGGGAAAAACTTGGGAGATGATAGTCAGTGAAACACTCAAGCACTTCAGGAGGCTCCAAAGGGGATTCAAGCCCGGGTGCGGCAGTTCTGGGCAAGGGTCAGTCTCCCTGGGACACTTCCCACACAACCACGTGTGTCCAAAGGCTCAGCTGCCCCCGGGAAGAGGTTACAGGCTGAGTAAGGAATCCTCACAAAGGCACAGGAGCTGCCCTGGACTCAAAGTCACAGGGAAGCACTGGATAGGGGCTCAGGTATCCCAGTCCAGCTGTCTGACTTATCTTCACCCAAACTCCATCTCCATTTTCTCCATCCGAGATCCAAGATGTGGCTGCCCCTGGATCCCTGGAAGTGTCCAAGGCCAGGTTGGATGGGGCTTGGAGCAACCTGGGATAGTGGAAGCTGTCCCTGCCCATAGCAGGGGTGGGACGGGATGAACTTGAAGATCCCTTCCTCCCCAGAACAGTCTGGAATTCTGTGATTCTATGTCCTGGATGTCCAGGCACTGGCACAAGTTATCCAGGCTGGAATCAGCATCCCTGGAAGTGTTCAAAACACCTGTGGATGTGGCACCTGGGGACATGGGTTAAGAGTGAACATGGAAGTGTTGGGAAACAGTTGGACTCAATGATCTTGGAGGGCTTTTCCAGCCTGAATGATTCCATGATTGCTTAGCAACTCCCTACTGCCTTCTCCTGGTTGTACTTTATCCCAGTACCACAAACCCAGGTCATTGTAACCATCCTGGACTTAATCCAAGCTTTTATTTACTAAGGACAGCCAGAGCCCAGATGCTCTAGCTCCAAATTTGTCCTGATCTACTCAAAAAGGGGAGTTGGACCAACACCTGCTGACACCTCCCCTCCAAAGACACCCAGATTCCAAGGACTACCCCTATCTCCAGTGGGACTAGGACTACCAGCTGCTGCGAGCTGCTGCTGTGAGCCCCGAGGAGCCAAAACCTACAACAGGAGATTTTTGAGACCCCCTTAGTCCAACTTCTAGGGTAGAATCCTTCTCCCTAAGGACAACTCCCATTTAGGCTGCTCAGAGTCTGGAAGAGCTGCAGAAAAAATCTTTAATCCTGGCTGATCCTGATGGCACTAAGGAAAGTCACCAAAATCAGAGATGCTGACCCAAGGACAACACGAAGATGCCAGGCCCATTTTTGCCAGGAGTAGCCCCATGGGGAGCTGGAAAAGACTCAAAACTTAACTCAGCAAAGATAAGGAGCAGAAAATACCACAGGCTTTGTTAAGGTTTACCAGAGCAGTTCTTGTTCTTCCCTCAGGTTTCTGACCTGTTCTTCCAAAAACACTACTTTAGCCATCTGTTCCTCATAAGTCTTTGCATCTGCACAAGGATCTTCCTGTTTCTGCTCCACTTTGGGACTCTGTTCTCTGTCTTGCAGGATTTCGGAGGCCTGTAAGGTCAGAAAACACCACTACTTGGATTTCCTTTGCTCTGATGGAAATCTTTGGACCCATACAGGGCAATCTGGGGACTCCAGCAAGACATGGCTTGTGATTCTGTGGCTAAATTATTGCAGTTCTTCCCCCTCAAAGACAAATGTGAGTCTTTTTTCCTGCATGGAAAGTAACTGTGTCTAAACTACTACCAAGCCATGGTTCTTAATTTGATTTCATCCTACTGTGGCACAGCTGCAGCTCCTAGGGATTTACAGCATGTGGCAAAGCTCTTTACAAAAGCAGCAGCTCTTGGCAAACCAGGAGGAGCACAAGGTGTGGCTTCAGGTGGCTCTCACAGAGGCGCTCCAACTCCACCCCAAACACCTCCCATGGGATGGCTTCTCCACTCCCAATGTCACCTAACCCCGTGATACCAGGTAACAGCGCACCCTGAACATGAGACTTGAGGAGAAGATGCCAAGAAAATAAAAAGGGCAGGAAAGGAGGAATGCATCAGGACAGAGGAACTCCCAGCTGAATCGCAACTGGAGTCTGTCAGTGTCAGATCTGCTGCTCAGCGGTGATGGACCCAAATCAGACAGACTCCTCACTAAACACCAACTTTGCTAAAGCTTTTTCATCAACAGCTCTTCCTGAGCTTTCAGTCCCAGGTATTTCCTGGGATTTCAATTCCAAGGCATCTTATCTACACCAGGACAAATTTGGTCAGATTTGAGCAACACACCCCAGCAGCTTCTGCCTGCATCAGGTACCACAAGAACTGGGAACTCTTTGCATGTCTCACCTCTGGATCTAGCAAAGCGCTGTCTTTGTGCAGCTTCTCATGGGACACATCCACGAGATCCCTGCTGGCTGATGTTCTCTGGAGACTTGCAAAGGTGTTTATGTGGCTTGTGAGCTCTGAGTGGGAGTCAGGCAAACGCTGGAGAGCAAACAACAGAGTCAGTGGATGAAACACACCCCAAAGGACAAGCTCAGGAAAAGATTTCTCCTCTCAAATGTCCAAAAATCTCTTATAAACAAGAAGAGATTTCCAGGTGACAGAACCCAATGATTTCATGCAAATTTTGTTTCCAGCACTGTTGGGAAATGATTCATTGCAGAACAGCTGCTCCATCCAAAGGGAATGAGCTCATGTGGGGAGCCAGGAATCCACCAAATACATGCAAAGGTCTCTATGCTAAAGGCTGTTCCAGTCTAACACAGGTCTCTGGATTCCATCTCCTCCTGATCCCTTTGATGGGAAAACAGTCCCTCCTTCAGGGAGACCACTGGCCAGTGGGTGGCTGAATTCCAACCAGACTTTCAGGGATGGATGATTTGGATTCAAAGATCCCTGGATCACGAGTAGGCTGAACTACTGGGAGGCAAGGGTTAAAAAAGGACTCTTCTCATGTTGCCCACCATCCCCCAGATCAGACAATTCCTTTCCATGTGTGTACTGATAGACTGACCCAGCTTCTTGCTCCCAGCCAGGCTGTTTTCATCCCAGGCTTTGATCCCAAGTTTCAGTGTGGATTTGTTGCAGCACAACTAAGCCCTGGCCTCTAGATGCCACTGTTCCTCCAGCAGCGATTTTCACTTGGCTTCAAGGAAGTGACAGGACTCACAAGCTGATCTAAGGCCTCTCAGAGTGATAAAAAATTAGATTTGTCATGGCTGTGCCCCCCCATTGCCAGTCTTCCATTGCCAGATCCCTTTGTCCAGGCCACAGATCTGTCAATCTCCTAAATTTTTACCCTACTTTTCAGTGCTTGTTCTGGCAGCCCTTGGACAATTTTGTTGGCACCATTTGCCGTCTCTCCTCTGTGGCCCAGCTGGAATACAAGAGTTCCAGCAACGTTCCCAGAAGGGAAACCCCCAGGAGCTGATTTAGCACCTGAACTGGTTCAAGCCAAGTGTGCGAGGCCCTTGGGGAAATCCCAGCAGTGCTGGGATCCCAGCAGGATGCTCATTTGGCTCTGGGGTGTTCGACTCCCGAAATGAATACCTGAGTCTGAAAACTCCCACTCTGCCCTCCGGAGAATCAGGGTTTGGCTACAAACTGGAATTACTGATTTGGTGTTAAGATTCACTGAAAGGAAAGTAAATTCTGGAGTTAGAGATGATGCCGAGAGAGCAGCTGGATTGAAAACCCTCCACCAAAGGTTTGAAAGTGGCTGGGCTGGAGAAATGCATCAAGAGATGCCAGGCAATGAGTTTGGGGGTCACCTGGCTCCTGCAGGGCGTCCCACCACAGGGGTTGGACATACCTGGCTGCCCAGAACCACCTTCTCAGCCTTCAGATCTTCCCGCAGCACCTCCAGCTCAGATGCCAGTTGCTTTCTCCGTTCTCTCCTCTCTCCCAGCTGACTCCCCAACTTGTCTATTGTTTCCTGACAGCTGTACAGCATCTGGAAAAAGAAATGTTCCGAGTCACTTCCACAACATCGTGTTTTTCTACGCAGAGAGAAGCAGATTGCAAGATATGTGTCTTCTAGGAAACAAGGAGAGGAGAAAAACGGTTCTCAGATGTTTCCAGTGGAATTCCTACACCTCTTATCCAGGGCTCGCAGAACCTCCACTGACCCAAAACACCTTGGGAAGCTCCTCTCCCAGCTGTCTGGCTAACACACCAGGCAGATCCAGTTGTTGGGCTGGCAAGAAACAAATGGACAGGAAAATTAACCCAGAACCTGACAGGAATCAGCTTTAAATGTACCTACACATCCCCTGGTTTCACTAAACCCTAAACAAGAATTGAGCACCTTCACACAGGTAAAAACTTCAGACTCATGGGGAGACAACAAACTCCTCAGCTGGCAGAGCTGAAGGCAAGACAACTTCCTAAGGGGAGAGTTTTCATGGAGATCACATTGGCTGCTTTCCTCCAAAAATCCATCTGTCTGCAGGAGCTGAGGGGCCACAAATCCTCAGGAGAGGGTGACAAAGAGCATCCTCAGGAGAGTTCAGATGCTCATTTAAAACATTTCTAAACAGAACAGTTTGTTTCCCAAGGAAAAGCTCTCACCTCCTGCATCTCCTGGGCTCCAGATGCCGCCTGCTTGTTCCCATTCATCTCACTTTTGTTCTTCTGCACCTCAAACAACTCTGTTTCCAAACTGGTGATCTGAACATGGACAAACCCCAAGTTAAAATGACACCAGGACTCACAAGGAAATGCACAACTACTCCTAGAGTGCTCCTTGTGCTGCTGTTATGGGATAAGGCCCATGTTGGAAGCAAGGAACAGGAGGGGATGTGCACGGCCAGCTCCAGCTCATCCCTCATCCTGCTGCTTCCAAGGAGGAAGGAGCCATCTGGACTCAAGCCAGAAAAAGATGGAATTCTGCTCCACATAAGGAGTGGAACAACACAGGCACATGGTGAAAACTCAAAGCTTCCATACGTTGTGGTGCTCTCCTGACATGGAGGACCCCGAGACACCCCAGTTTAGGTGCTGGGTCATCCTTGTTCCCTGGGCTCGGAGTGCTGATCTTATCCAAGCAGATGTTCAGCCTGGTCTATCAGGACTCACCCTGGTCCCCTCACTGCTCATAGGAAGTTTTCAGTCCCTCCTGAAGGGCTCCAAGGACTTGGGATTTGGGACAGCAAAGCACTGACCTCTGCACCCACTGACCTCTGCTGCTCCTGGCACCTCCAGGTAGGTGGGAGTTTGGACAAGGTCTCACTCTGCACTTGGATAACCCCCCGAGGGCATCTGCTCTTGGGGGAAAAGTTATTGGTCCTGAAGTAATAAAGGGCTCAAAGGAGCTCGGAGCAGCCCAGGTAAGGATCATCCCAGAGGAGCAGCTCAGCTGCTCTTCCCATCAGGCATACCACAGAGCCTTTTCCAAAATCCAAGTCTTGGCACTGACAGCCCCCCTGCTCTGCTGCCAGCAGGAGCCTGGACAGCTTCCCTTTCACTCCTTAGGCTTGAAATCCAGTTTGGGTTTATTTCTAAAATCCCAGGCTGGACTGTCTAACTGCCTGAGCTTGGCCCTCCTGAAATGAGCTGGGACACTGGAGGGAGATGAAATCCAGTGCCACAGAACCCCAGACTGGTCTGGGCTGGGAGGGACCTTAAAGCCCATCCAGTGCCACCCCTGCCATGGGCAGGGACAGCTTCCTCTATCCCAGGTTGCTCCAAGCCCCATCCAACCTGGCTCTGGACACTTCCAGGGGTGGGGTAGCCACAGCTGCTCTGGACAGCCTGTCCAGGGCTTCCCCACCCTCACAGCCAAGAAATTCTTCCTCACATGTAATCCCAAAGCCAAAGAAGTGCCAAGTCCTTGCCAATCCCAGTCCATTTCCAAAGCAGCACCTCAAAGCCCCTGAGCTTTGCTCTCCCTGATGAGTTCCTGGCACCAGCTGGGTCTGCTGGAGCTCCCAGAAAGGAATGGTCTCCCATACACAGGAAAGCTGCTGCAACACTGCTTTTTAAATCAAAGATATGAGCTCACCAATGTATTAAAAGGTATTAGAAGTGGGGTGAAACACCCAGACCTCTCACAGAAGAGCTAAAGGACAACAAACCCTGCTCCTTTTGAATGACTGATGATAATTTGGGGTTCAGCAAGACCTTGGAGCTCCAGAAGGGATCTCAAATGCACAACACACCTCCCCTCCTCACCCCCAGCCAGCCTTTGGTCAGAAGTTGATACCCAGCAATGCATGTCTTTATTCTCCCTCCAAACCACTAACTTTTAAGCACTTAATTTGTGCTCCCAAACCCCATGCCAGCAGCAGAACAATCTTCACTCTGTATCCCACTGTCCTGGTCCTGAGTCACAGTCTGACCAGCCAAGGCTTCTGCAGCTGTGCCAGGACCAAAAACCCTCCAAGTCCTTCCCAGCCAGGCAGGACTGGCAAACACACAGCAATACTGCCTTGCCCATGCTCCAGCCCCTTCCCTCCTCATCTCCAGGGCTCTTAAAGCCCCCTGGGAATGCAGGACACAGCTCAGCAACTTCCAGCTAAGCAGATGGATCTATCCAAGGGTTAAAACCCACCTCCTCATCCATCCCGCCTCTGCTCCATGGCCCTGCATCCCTCAAAATGGTTCTTTCCCAGCTGCAGCAGCTGCCAAGCCTCTGCAGACAAAATGCCTCACATCTCCTCGGCTCCTCACACAGCATTCCCAGGCATCTGTGTGACAACCCACAGAGCAAAGCAGGCATTTGTCCAAACTGAAAACACACCGTGTTTGATTTGTGGAGGGCTGTGTTCACTCTGGTCCAAGGGGGAAGAGTCTGGTGGGAGCTGAACAAGCCCCAGGTTAAACCAAGGCACTGCCATGGGGGACAGACCCTTTTCCCTCCCATCCCAGAGCTGGCTCATGGCTCCTCCAAGACAGGAGACAAACACGGTGCCACTGGCACCCTCATTAAGGTATTTGAACTTGCCTTCAGCCAGTTTTTAGAGACTTTCCCAGAGGCTGCTGACTGGGATTTCCTCACCTCTTCCTTTAACAATCCAGCTTGGAGCTGTGTACCCGTGTGGGATACGCCGGCACCATCTCCGACACCATGTTCCAACCCAGCAGCAATGACCCAGCGCCATTCCTCACTTAAAACCTCACCTCAGAAACCCCCTGGGGACACTGGACTGGTGCAGCTGCCAGCCAGGAAAGATGGCTCAATCCAGGCCCACTGCAGAGAGAATTTCCAGCACAGACAGAGGGCAGGGGGCAAGAGCCCCAGCAAGGAAGAGCTCCTAGCCAGGCAGCAGAGCTTCAGCCCATGGGAAGGACCTCCTCAGCCAGTCTTCAAGGGGAGAATCCCAGCCACCTACCTGGCCAGGCCAAAGTCTGTTTTCCTCTGTTCTCTCTGGCTGTAAGTTCCCCAGCTGCCCCCTCTAAGGGACCAGGTGCCCTGGCAGTGATGCTCCACACAGAATTTTCCCCGGGGAAGCAGTGCCAACCCAGCCTGTAGTGCCAGTGCTCCTCAGAGAACTACTCCAGAGGGGTGGAGAGTCCCTCCAGAAAACTGAAGCTAAGAACACCCCTGACAAAGGCAGCATCAGCCTGAGAGGCTTCAGCCACAACTCACTCCTTGCTCAGAGGATGGAGGTGGCCCTGCAGGTGGCTCAAGGAGGCCCCCAGTGTTGCTATGGTTCTGGAAAGTCAGATGTTCAGTAAGTGCTTCACATATGTGATTCCTGAAAGGTTCCCATTTGTCACATGCAAATAATAAAGAATTTCTATCCACCTCCTGGAGTCAAAGCATGATTAGAGTGGACTTGTCCTATTAGCAGGAATAGATCCAGGTACCCGTGGGATGAGGGTACCCAAAATCAAGTAGGACCCAGGTTAGGAAGATGCTGCTGAGGTCACATCTTGATCAAGATTGGGCAGAGCACCTCAAGATGGATCTCAGAGCTCTTCCAAGAAAGCTCTTCCAGCTGCTGCACCACGAGACAGGAAAAGTTCCCTGTCCCTCAATTTGTGTGTTCAGAGCGATGTTCCCAGGCACTGCAGATCCTGGGCCTTCACACTCAGCACTGTCTGACACATCTCCAAGATCCTGTCCCTGAGGAAAAGCCAAAGTGCAATCTTCTGCCACCAGGACACTGAACTAGTGATATTTCCTGGGATCAAGGAGCATCAGTGTCCCAGACAGTAGGGTCAGATGCAATCTTGGGAATAAATCCTTCCCTGGGAGGGTGGGGAGGCCCTGGCACAGGTGCCCAGAGCAGCTGGGGCTGCCCCTGGATCCCTGGAAGTGTCCAAGGCCAGGCTGGACAGGGCTTGGAGCAGCCTGGGACAGAGGAAGGTGTCCCCTGGCAGGGGGTGGGACTGGATGGGCTTTAGAGACCCTTCCCAAGGGGTCAGGGGGAACAGGAGATGGAAAAGACAACGCTGCCATAACACTGAGGAATCTGCACTTCCAACCAAGAGTCATTTACTCCCTGCTGAGATTTTTTCCTTCCCCCTCTCTCCCAAACTGGCAGGTTTTTCTGGCTGTTTTTCTCGTCAAACTAAACACGGCAGAGTGCAGGGCCAGGTCAAACATCATTCTAGTTTTCCAACGAGAGAGAAAAGCAGATGGAATGAAATAAACCCAAACCTTGTCTGTCCCATTCCTTACTTACTTTCTGGTGCAGTCCCTCCACCCGGCTCTCCAGCTGGTGCTTCTCTTGCTTGGTGTGGATCTGTGTCTCTCCCCGAATTGACTCCAGCTCCTCACTGCGCCCAAGCAAACCCTCGTGCTCCTGCTCCAGTTTCTGCAGCTTGTGAAGGAGCTGGGAATTCCTGCCCTCGGCGTTCTCCGTGGCTTCCCGGCACCTGCGCACCAAAACCCGGCAGCACCAAGGCAGGAACTGCACCCCAGCTGCTCCCAGCAGCGAGGAACAGCCGAGGTTCTCCTCGCACTCTCCTGCTGATTCCCAGTCTCACATCCAGCACGGCCCGTGCCTGTCCCTATTTAGGTGGGAATTAGGGGTGATGGGGTCTACACAAGGAATGATGGAGGTCTGGGCAGCAAACAGGTCAGGCACAAGGCTGCCAACAGCAGAGAGACAACAGCAAATTCAGCTGCTTGAGGTGGAGAACAGGCTTGGGAACCTGAAGGGAAAAGGGCCAGAGGGATTTTGAAGAGGATCAGCTCCCTTTTCCTCCCTGAACCTGCCAGAAGAGGTGCAGCAGCTCCTAAGCAGGTATTTGGAGAATAAAGCTTTGAATTCCCTTAGAAATCCCTGTTTACATATTTATGGTTAAAAGCCAAGTGTTTTGGTGCACTCCTGGAGAGCAACCAAATCCAAAGAAAACATCCCAGCACCAAAACAGGTTTAAAAACAACATTTTTGTCTGTGGAGAGCCCCGAAAGCCCAACTCTCTTCTTTTAGGAAAGCAACAAACTGGAGGAAGTATCAGCATTTAACTGATTCCTCAGGACTGCATATCCTCCAAATTTTCCCATTTGGGAGCAGAAGGAGGGAGTCCTAAAGAGTATTTAAAAGAACTCAATAATCAAATAATTCTGCAAGAGAGAGCACCAGAGGCACAGCACCAGGAACCAGTGGAAGTACAAGGAGTGAAGAATTTCTACACCTCTCACCTTTTGTGGAGAGTTTCAACACCCTGATCTCCATGTTCCTGACGCGGGGCAGCTCTGCTGACACAACTGTCTCCATCAGCTCCTGCTTCTTCCCGTGTGCCCTGTGCCTGAGGGAAAACCAACATTAGCACAGAACTAGGACTGAGATCCCAGAATCCCAGGATGGATTGGGTTGGAGGGACCTTAAAGCTCATCCTGTTCCATGGGCAGGGACACCTTCCTCTGTCCCAGGCTGCTCCAAGCCCCATCCAACCTGACCTTGGACACTCCCAGGGATCCAGGAGCAGCCACAGCTGCTCTGGGCACCTGTGCCAGGGCCTCAGCACCTCCACAGCCAGGAATTCCTTCCCCATATCTCATCTGACCCTTCCCTCTGGCAGTGAGAAGCCATTCCCTGTGTCCTGTCCCTCCATCCCTTGTCCCCAGTCCCTCTGCAGCTCTCCTGGAGCCCCTTTGGGCCCTGCAAGGGGCTCTGAGCTCTCCCTGCAGCCTTCTCTTCTCCAGCCCAGCTTGGCTCCAGAGCAGAGGGGCTCCAGCCCTCAGAGCACCTCCCTGGCCTCCTCACTCAGCTCCAGCAGCTCCACATCTTTCCCATGTGAGCGCAGAGTGGTTCCGAGGCCACCCACAGCTCTCAGACATAAAACACATGAGCCACGTCAGCTTCATCTCTCGGCCCTAGCAGCAAAACCCTCCAACCCCAGCACACGCAGGCTCTTACAGACAGCTAGGGGCTGGGATGCAGAGGGGACCCTGTTTCTCTGGAATGACAGAGAAGGAGCCCTTGGAAGCACCTGCAGTGAGGCCACTGGGACTCCCTCAGCCGGTGGAGGCTCTGGCCTCTCGCTCCGCTGGTACTCACAGATCTCCTCCTTGAGCTGCTCCACCTGCAACACAGAACACCTGCTTTGAGTTTTGGTGAACATCCCATGTTCATATTTATTATTAATGTCTTGCTATTCCTTATCCTGAGGGATTGCTTGAGATCCTGTGGCTGCTCCAGCTGCTGAGCGGCCTCAGACGAGGAGCAGCAAAAGTGGGAATGCTGCTGCTCCAACCCATGTAAGGGTGATTTTCCTGAATTTATTTCACTTCCTAACCACACCCACATCGTGTCAGGTTCCAACTGCTATTTCTTAGGACACCTTTCAGTGTCTTTCACCCATGGGATCAATGGAATTCCATTACCAGCAGCAGCTCTTCACCCCACAGTCACAGCTTATCCCAGGCCAACTGCCCAGCCTGTTCCTCCCCTCTTCTTCGTAACCCACAGGCAAGAAAACACCTTCAGGACACAGAGCTGCTGTAGGTGGTAATAAAGCACATTTTATACTTCCATAAGTTAAAAACTGGGGGGTTCCCAACTGCTGTGCCAACAGCTAAACCCCATTCCTAAGGAATAAAGGGAATTTGCTTTTAGCTTAACATGTGGCTGGAACTGATCTCAGTCTGGCTACATTGTTTCCTGTTCAGTGACCACAATATGTTACATGTATCCATATGGTTTTTGTCTATATAGACATATATATACAAACAAATCGATTTTAATATTTTATTTCTAGTTTTCTATAAGTTATACATACACTTGTGTATCCATAATGACTGAAAGGAGCAATGTCCTACAGCAAGGAAAACATTATTTGGAATAAAAAATAAGTAAACAGAGGAATTTGAACTAAGTTATCATTTTTTGCAGCTCCAGAAAGAGGCTGTGCTGTAAATACAAGGTTTGAGGTGACAGACATGGAAAAACCAGCAACTTTTCTAAATGCAAGGAACAAAACTATAAAAAATTCTGTGATATAAAAAATACTGTAAAATTCTGAATACCTCAAATGGGAACAAATCCCATTCAAGATATTATTTGAAATAATATCTGATAAATATTATTTGAAAAAAGTATCTTCTCAGAGATACTTCTATTAATTTAGCAATACTCGTTTGATGTGAGAGAACTGCAAGACAGCCAAGAGGCTCCCAAGGCTGGGAGGGCAGAGGCAATTCCAGGCTCTCAAAGGCTGATATAAGGAAATCAGGAGATAAGAACAGCAGCAGATTTTGTGCCCAATTATGCATTTTAATAGGAAGCAGACTCTTCTATCCTTTCCCTGTTGGCAACCTCAGTAAGGAATTATCTGGCTGATAGTTCCTTAATTGTTCCTTAATTCTAGGTGGCATTTAGAGAACCCTGGTTGTGTAACACCAAGCATTTAACTAATAGTAATGTAATAGTAATGTAAGTCATTCCATTACAAGAACCCACAGAAAATAAGCAAATCAATCAATGTGGCTGAGTTAAAAACCAAAGGGGCTGAGAGGGATCAAAAATAAGCATAAATTTCAAATGGATTTCTAACCAGCTGGTGGGGGTTTTAGGCTAAACTTAGGTGAACTGAACTCTTTAATCCAGTCCAGCTAAAGGCACGTGTTCCTTACTCTGGTTACACACCTGAGCTGGGGTAAACACCGACCAGGAGCAGGGAGCTGATCCCCCTCCATGGGCACAGGGAAATATGTCCCAAAGTCTTCAAGCCACCACTCAGCTGGAGTCCCTCAAACTCTTTCTGCACGGAAGGAAGCTCCCAGAGCTGCATTCTGCCTATTTCCCGAACTTGACTGTTCCATGCACCATGACACAGCCAAACTGCAGCTCTGGAAGGACTGGGCATAGAACAGGGAGGGGAAAGGGTTAGGCAGGGCAGCTTTGGGAGCAGCCCAGGATGGTTGGCTTGGCTTGGTGGATCCTCACCAGCTCCAGGAACGCTTTCCTCTCCAGGTCGAGCGTCTGGACCCGTGCCCGCAGCGCCAGGATCTCCTTGTCCAGCCGGCTGTTGTGCTCCATGGCCCTCTGGAGCTCAGTCCTGTCTGGAGACAGCAGCACTGGGAAAGTGGCCAGTGGCTTGGCCCTGCCTGGCCCACACTCCGAGCATTGATTCCAGGCTGATCCCACACATGGGAAAGGTGGGAGGCAGCATGGACATGTCCCACATCCACTGGGAACACACCCCACATCCACTGGGAATAAATCCTGCATCCACTGGGAACACACCCCACATCCACTGGGAATACATGAGAATACATCCCACACCCACCTGCGAATAAATTCTGCATCCACTGGGAACACATTCCACATCCACTGGGAATACATCCCATATCCACATGGGAACACATTCCACATCCATGTGGGAACACATCCTATATCCCCTGGAAACACATCCCACATCCACTGGGAATAAATCCTGCATCCACTGGGAGCACACCTCTCATCCACTGGGGATTCATGGGAATACATCCCACATCCACTGGGGATACATCCCACATCCACGTGGTAACACATCTTCATGGAACACATCCACGTGGGAGCACATCCCACATCCACGCCCTCTCCCTCCCACAGCAAAGGCTGATGTCCCCAGAGATCCAGGTTTGACAGCAGTCTCTCCATCATTATAACAAGGATTCAGTTTCCCTCTGGATCACGGAGGTAAACCTCATTTAAATAACTCACCTCATCTAATACGGGTTTCACTTTCTCTTTGGAAAACCCCACAGCCACATTTTGAATTTTCACCATAAAATCCATCTCTGCCACAAGCAGGAACACAATCCCAGCCAATGTATCTGTGTTGTCCACACCTTAAAATTTAATGGAACGGCTACAACCAGAAAAATTGCACACCAATTTTTCAATGGATCAATGAATAAATTAATCCCAACACCAATTAATGCAGATTCCCAATATTTCCAGGGCAGAAATAGGAAGAGGAGTAGGAGCACATGAGTATTAGTATTAGGAGCACATGTTGAGGACACACTGGTATCCCTCTGTCTTGGGAAGACAATTTTCCTTAGAGAAAAGGGAAGAAATATTTTTCCCTTTTCAGTTTAACACTGGGCACAGGAAATTTTAGTTTAAATTTGATTTCTATTCAGGCAAAAAAAATAAACAAATCTACTTTTTGGTTCCACTTTGGAAAAAGCAACGAATTCCTTTTTCAAACAAGGATTCTGATATTGGATTTTCAGTTGTGTTATTTAAAATAAAAAGAAAATAACATCTCCACAGAATCACAGAATGAGTTGGGTTGGAAGGGGACCTTGAAGATCATCTCATTCCAACCCCATCTTCCACCAGAATAGAAATTTTACTCAAAAGCCTGTTGACCACTACACAAATTGATTATAAAATTATAATAAAATGATGATTAAAGGTTGATGAAAGGATAATAAAATTCCAGCTCTTTTCCTCTTGCAAAAATCCTGACCACCCCCTATTTCCCATTCCTTCTCCTGTTTTTCCCTCTCAGCTGCCTTCAGGGCTGACCACGGGGGTGATTCCACAAGGACAACAGTGTTTGGATGTGGCAGCCCAGTTCTGCTTTGGAAAATCCCCACAACATTCCTTATGCACTTTGTTAAATACCATTTAAAGCCTTTCCTCACCAAAATCCCACTAACTGGGCTCAAACTGGTCAGGAATTCTTCCCTCCAATGCACACAGGTTATCACTGAGCCAAAATACGCTGTTTAAGGGGGCTTTACTAAAGGTAAGTGACCCCAGTTCAGGTTTTTAGCAGCAGATCAATTGGTTCCCAGAGCAGCTGGCTCGGGGCTCACCGGGAGGAGAAGCCACACAGAGATACAGAACCAGGGAAGCCACTGGGACACTGCCACCCTCATTTTGCACACCCAGCACAACCAACCCCAGAGACAAAACAAGCATTAAACCCTTACTCACATTTTGTAAAGCCTTATGTTCATCCAACACCTCATAAAGCACAGATTTCCCTGCGCAGGCTACAGTCCGTGGGAGTCCCAGGCTGGAGCCCGTCCGTGCTCCAGAGGCAGCACTGGAGCTGCCACACCACTCACCCCAGCCCTGGGGACTGTGGATCGATCCCCACCCAGGACAGGGAGGAAAAGGCTGGGAATGATGGGGCTGGAGGCTGGAGAGGAGCTGCTGGGGCTGGACAGGAGCTGCTGGGGCTGGACAGGAGCTGCTGGGGCTGGACAGCAGCTGGCAGGGCTGGACAGCAGCTGGCAGGGCTGGACAGGAGCTGCTGGGGCTGGACAGGAGCTGACAGGGCTGGACAGCAGCTGGCAGGGCTGGACAGGAGCTGCTGGGGCTGGACAGGAGCTGCTGGAGCTGGAAAGAAACTCTCAGGTCCTGGCGCTGTGTGTGAGCACCAAGGGGAGCCCCAGCACCTGCAATTCTGCCCTCAACCTGCCCCTGGCAGTACCAGTCTCCTGAAGGGAGTTGGTCCCTGCAAAGGCACATGGGGCTGGGATGAGTCACCTCATCCCAGCTGCTGATCTCCAATGAAATTCTGCATCACAGATTTGGGGGCAAAGCAAGGAATCCCCCAAAAGAGCATCCAGACACCTGTGTGTCGCTAAGGACATTTTCCATGGACATTTCACTCCAAGAGTAGCTTTACCACACCTCCCTCCAGAAAACTGTTTATTTCTCCAGTCAGAATTTATTAAAAAATCCTACTAATAAATAACACTTCAGGGCTGGTCAACAGTTATTTCAAGAAGGAGGTGAAGGGAATATTCTCAGCAAGGACAATGTACCATCACTCCCCACTGCTGCACTTGCTAAGGATCCTATGGAGGCAACATCCCAAACTGTACCTGGAGAACTGTGCCTCAGTTGTTGTTGTAATGACAACATCCCAAACTGTACCTGGAGAACCCTGGGATAAGAGGTCCAGCTCTGCTAACTAGTCCTGTGCACATGGTAATGCAGCTACTTGCTTCCAGACCAAGTCATCATTCCTCTCCATCCCCTCCCAGGGCAGAAAGCTCTCCCTGGAGAGGAGATAGGGAATTCTCAAGGATAAGAAATTTGTCCAGACTGTGCAGCTGCATCAGAGATCAGAGAAGCCCAGTCTCAGAATTAATGGATTGTGCCTGTTAATGACTGCATTCCCACCTCCTGCGGAGCAGGCTGACTCCTGGCACTGATTCTCCCACATTCCAAGCAGAAAGGGCAGAGGCCCCCCTCCCCAGGGCTAGGAGCAGGCCAGGAGTGGCCACCAGAGCAGCACTTACCTGCTCCACTCTGCTCTTTGCTTTGTGTATCCAGCCCCTCTGCCACCCTCTGGATATCCTCCTGGGACACCACCAGCCTCTGTGGGGCCTCAGCCAGACGTGCCACCACTCCTGCAGGCAATGCTGGGTCCCCCTCCAGCTCTTCCCTGCAGAACTGAAGCACAAGGGTTAATGTGCCAATGGAAATGAGGAACCCTGTGGTGATGTGACCAAGGCAGAGCTGTTTGTCACCCCCTCCACACTGGTCCCATTGGGAAAATGTGTATTTCCTCATCTCCAGTGCCAGTTCTGGGACAACCCAAAGGCAGGAGATGCCCACCAGGCAGCCCTAGCACAAAATGTGAGGTGTTCCCTGGCTCTCAGTAGAAGGGATTATTTCCTGCCCAGCCTGGGCACAACCTGAGGATGAGGCTGTGACACTGTTTGGGCTCTGGGTTTTTTACTCTAAACCCAGTAAAAACCCTCCCAACCTGCTTGAGGACAAACCTGAAATGAGAGAGACCAGAAGTGTGATGAGGAGCAGCTAAGGGAGCTGGGGAGCCTCAGCCTGGAGAAGAGGAGGCTCAGGGGGGCCCTTCTGGCTCTGCACAACTCCCCGACAGGAGGGGACAGCCACGCAGGGTCAGGCTCTGCTCCCAGGAAGCAAGGACAGGACAAGAGGGAATGGTGTCAAGCTGTGCCAGGGAAGGTTTAGATCAGGTATTAGGGAAAATTTCTTCATGGAAAGGGTGGTCAGATGTTGGAATGGGCTGCCCAGGGTAGTGGTGGAGTTACCATCCCTTGGAAGTGTTCAAAAACCCTGTGGATGTGGCACTTGGGGACATGGGTTAGTGGACATGAGTTCAGGGACTTGAACTCCAGGAGCTTCCCTGGACCACTGCTCCACATCCCCCTTTTTTATGGAGTTACACATTCCTGCTCACTGCATCTGCACTGAGGGGGTCCTGAGGCTGCCATTGATACCTGGCACTTCAGAGGGTGAGTGAGCTGGCACATGCCATGAATCCAGAAGGCATTTCCATATGGATTTCTCAGAGTTGACCACACAGAGAGGCAGGTTTGTATCCCGCCTTTCTGCTTTCCTGGGGATGCAATAAAACAATCACTTCTGCTTGAGCAGTCTGGCTAAAACCTGAATTCATCCCTGTACCAGACAGGAACGTGTCCAGCCCTTCATTCCAAGAGTGGAACAGGTCAGCTGGGAACAAGCAGGGCCACACGTTCCAATAAACAGAGTAAGAGGAGCAATTAACACCTTAACCTGTAACACTAATGGTTCTGCAAAACAAGTGGGATGCTCCCGGGAACAAAGGAGTGTTTAATCAACAGTTTCTGCTCCATGGGCACAGACAGCAATGACATCACTGGGACAGTAATCAGTCCTGTCAGGGAGACTGTTTTCCGGGAAAACACATCTCCAATGTGTCCTTCACCTGACTAAAAACACAGAAAGAGCGCCCAGTGTAAGAACCGTGGAGAAGCTGTGGTTGATTGGAAACAGAGCATTAGATGTGTAACAATTCCGTGGAAGTGTTCGAGGCCAGGTTGGAGCAATCTGGTCTAGTGGAAGGTCTCCCTGGTCACTTCCAATCCAAACTGTTGTGTGATTCCATTCCTGTCAGCAGGAAGAAACAGAAAGGAACAAGAGAAGGAGCCCTGATCCCTATTTGAGGTCTTGCTCCCTCCTCACTGCTTGGGACCTCAGGGAGAAACAGCACCTCCTGGAATCCCAGAGCATTCTTGGATGCCAGTTCCATTGAGACATGGCCATAAGTCAGGAGTAGGTGGAAGCTGATGGCCTTGGAACCATAGAATCAGAATATCCTGAGCTGGAAGGGACCCACAAGGGTCATCCAGTCCAAGCCCTGGCCCTGCACAGACACCCCAACAATCCCACCCTGTCCAGGCCCTCCTGGAGCTCTGGCAGCCTCAGGGCCGGGACCATTCCCTGGGGAGCCTGGGCAGTGCCAGCACCCTCTGGGGGAAGAACCTTCCCTGATCTCCAGCCTGAGCCTGCCCCAGCCGAGCTCCAGCCATTCCCTGGATCCTGTCCCTGTTCACAGAGCTGCCCCTCAGGAGGAGCTGCAGCCCCAGTGAGATGTGCCCTCAGCCTCCTCTGCTCCAGCTGAACCCAGAGAAAGTCATTCTTACCCAGTGAAGATCCTTACATCAACCACATCGCAAAGTCCTCAACACAGGATTACAACTGATCCATTTCACTGTCGCTGCGCAGATGTGGGAGTAAATCAAGTGCAAAGTGTGAGAATTAATAAAGGCACTGACTTAGAATCCTGGAATCCCAGACTAGTTTGGTGTTGGAAGGGGTCTTAAAGCTCATCCCATTCCACACCCTACCATGGGCAGGGACCTTCCACTGTCCCAGGGTGCTCCAAGCCCAACCTGGCCTTGGACACTTCCAGGGATGGGGCAGCCACAGCTCCTCTGGGCATCTGTGCCAGGGCCTCCCCACCCTAACAGCCAGGAGGCTTCCCAATATCCAATCTACACATATTCTGTTGGTTTGAAACCATTCCCCCTAGTCCTGGCATTCCAGACTCTCATAAATACTCTTACTCCATCTTTCTTGTAGCTCCTCCAAGTATTTCAGACCCAAGACTCCGCAGTGGCCTCAGAGACAGGAGAAACAATTTTCATTACATAAATATCCCAAAAATATTCCTTTCCCGCAGCTCGCAGGCAGCCAGGGCCACGGAGCAGGAGGTACCTGGAGCCCATCAGTTCTGCTGTGGCATTCCAGCTGCCGGGCTGCCACCTCCAGATTTCCCAGCAGCGCCGCCCGCTCCACCAGGAGATACGCGACCTGTTCACTGGCAGCACTGCAGGAGATCTGGGATAGACCTTCCTGCTCCAGCATCTCCTTCACCTCCTTCAGCTGGGTTTCTGCAAGGCAAGGCAAGGCGTGGTGTCAGCAGAGGAGAAACAAAGGGCAGGGTTTCCTGGAGATCTGTCCTGGCTCCTCTAAACATTCCTCACTGCAACAGCCCCATTTCTGCTGGAGACCAACAGCTCCTCGAGTCTCTTCTGCTTCCCACTTCCCTCACTGCCTCCCATTCCCTGCTATCTATTATCTCAGCCCTATTCCCTCTCTCCCAAGGTTTCTTTTCACATACCCTTCCCTGCCTGCCAAGCACGTGACAGGAACTGCTCCCCCCAGGCAGAGTTCTCCCAACCTGGCTTATCCTCAGTCCCTTCAACCCCAAGTAAACACCAGATCAAACAGGTACTGAGAGAACCAGAGAACCATTAAGGTGAAAAGACCTCCAAGATCATCAGTTCTGACCCTCAGATCAGCAGGTCCAACTTGGGGAGAAAGCAGATGGACACAGAGTCACAGATGTTTTCTTTGGCAGGAGACACATGAAATACCAGATCCTAGAGAGCAGCACTATTTTCCCAAGGAATGTCTAGGAAGGAGGAAGATCTGAACACCTTTAAGAATTAAACTGCCAGTGCTTCAACATTTATCCAAAAATTATAGCCAGGAAGACTCTGTACCAGGAAAAACTTCCAGACTCAAGGGTCTCTAAGGCAGAAAGGTGACAATAAGACCTGCAGGAGTCAGTTTATGGCTGGGCACCGTTGTGTTTGTGCAACCAACAGTTGTTAAAAAGACCCCCTGGTTGGTGTGGTTGAAATTTACCTGACAGGAGAAAATGAGGAACCTTTGGTATCTGGCGTGATGAGGGCAGCAACTCCTGCATTGGATCCAGCAGCTTGTGGAGCCAGGGGAGGCTTTTCAAAACCTCCCTGTGTAATTCGCATTAAAACCAAAACCAACAGACCAGATTTCTAGCCCAAACCAGATTACAAAGGCTTCCAAGTGTTGCAAGATGGGAAGTGCAGGGAGTTGTACAGAGGTAGGAGGGATATTCATGCTCTTTCCCTGCTCAGGGAGCTAGAGTTGGACATCAGAGGTTCAGCAGAACAAGTATTCCTCAGGCACAGGACATACAGAGCCCTGGCCAAGCCTGTCCCTCACTGTCATTTAACACAGGGCCCAGCACAACCAGATCCCGAGGCTCGGATCGATGCCATGTTTCCACTCGGCGCCTCGCAGCCGGCTCCGTCCGGTCCTGGGGATGGAAAACACCCCGCGGTTTCCCCAGGGAGACAAAGCACAGCCCGCTCAATACAGGGTCAAACAGGGCTCCCCAGCAGCCTCCTGCTGCAGCAGAGCAAACAAGGAAGTTTGCAGGATCACAGCTGCTCCCTGTGCCTCAGGAAGAGCCCATGGATCACACAAAACTGAACCCCAACCTGCCTGGCAGCTTCCTCCCACGGTTTTGCCAAATCCCAGCTAAAATGACCAGAAACTGCTCTGGTTTATGCCCAGGATGGGACCCCCTGCGCCCTGAACCACCTTCACCTGCCAGTGTTCCCCTCGTCCCCAGCCTGCAACGCAGGATGAAGTGGTATCATTTTAGATCCCAGACATATTCCAGAGGCTGGAGAGGAAAAAGGATTTGTGAGGATGAGGGGGGTCTGCCCACACTGCACAGGTTACTTATGAGCAAACCCCACCGACTCCTTACAAACCCCTTCCCTCCCCCATCCAGTGTCTGGGAAAAGCAAACCCCTGTCCCAGGCACTGTCATGCAACAGCTCCACTGGCATCTCCCACCTCTGACCATGCTTGTTTGGAAGCAGATTTTATATTAATATTTGTATTTTCCTACCCCAGGAATACTCTGAGAAACAGCAGCCACCTCACCCCACCAAGGCCCTATGTCCTCCAGCCCTGCTGGGTGTGTTTAACCAGCCCAGCTGTTACAATAAACAAGCTCAGACCATGACTGTGTTTTCTTTTTATTCCACTTTTTAAACAAATCCAGGCAGCTCCCCCAGCGCTGTTTCACTGCCATTCCAGTTGTTTTTCAGGAAGGCTTTTGGGAGCACCATCGATCTGCCCTCCAACAACACCCGGCACATTCAGCGAGAGCATCAGGAATGGATCAGGAACTGCCTGGAGGGAAGGAAAAATGCCACTCTGGGCAGAGGTATCAGATGAGGTGATGCTCAGCTCGATGGCCCAGCACCAACCAGCCTTGGCTGCCCCCTGTAGGAACCTGCAAGCCCGGGATGGGCAGGAAGCAAATGTGTGAGCAGAGATTTACTTTCTGTCTTCAGAAACTGCTCAGCATCAGTCACCAGCACTAACTATCCTCAGGGTCTAAAGGAAGGCTGGAGAGAGGCTTTGGAGAAGGGCCTGGAGTGCCAGGACAAGGGGGAATGGCTTCCCACTGACACAGGGCAGGGTCAGGTAGGATACTGGGAAGAATTTCTTGGCTGTGAGGATGGGCAGGCCCTGACACAGGGTGCCCAGAGCAGCTCTGGCTGCCCCTGGATCCCTGGAAGTGTCCAGGGCCAGGTTACATGGGGCTTGGAGCACCCTGGGATAGTGGAAGGTGTCCCTGCCCATGGCAGGAGGTGGAATGGGATGAGTTTAAGATCCCTTTCAACCCAACCCATGCCATAATTCCATGATTTTATGAAAGCTTTTAGCGGATCAAGGTGCTCTAAGCAATCCCAGACCAAGCAGAGTTTCTGATTCATTTGCCTGCTGTTGGAAGAGGGAGTGTGCTCAGACCTGAGAGCCCACACGGGGGTCTCTGGGCTCCCTTCCCCAGCTCTCAGCCCAGGTGTATCAGCACAGACCCTGTCCTTCACCCTGCATCATTCACAGCTCAGGCCCCTCCTTTGTATCACTGGCTTGAACCAGCCACTGTCCCCAACTGTCCCTTCCCATTCTCCTTTCAGTACTTCCAAAAGCTACCAAGCACCATCCTGTCCTCTTGCCTTGCCCACATTTTTAACAATCCCAGCAGACCACAGTCTCTTTCCACAAGCCCCTTCTCCAGCCCAAGCCACCAGATCATCCTACACCTGCTGAGACACCCAAGCGTCCTGCAAAAATAATGGGGAGTAAGATCTGGAGCACAAATCCTATGGGGAGCAGCTGAGGCAGCTGGGGGGGCTCAGCCTGGAGAAAAGGAGGCTCAGGGGGGACCTTGTGGCTCTGCCGTGACAGCAAGAGGCAGCCAGCTGGGGTCAGGCTCTGCTCCCAGGGGACAGGGACAGGACAAGAGGGAATGGCCTCAGGCTGGGCCAGGGCAGGCTCAGGGGGAATATTCACTGAAAGGCTGGTCAGGCACTGGCACAGCTGCCCAGAGAGGCAGTAGAGTTACCACTCCCGGCACTGCTCGAAAAACGTGTGGATGTGGCCCTTGGGGTGGACCTGACAGTGCCAGGGGAATGGTTGGATTTGAAGACTCTAGATGGTTTTTCAAACCTAAACATTGCCATTATTCCCACAACTCTGATGAAAAGCAGAGGCCTGGGGAACAGACACAGGGATGCAGCACAGAGCCCTGCAGCAGGGACACATCAGAGACTTGGAGCAGCCCAACAGAGGCCTTTGGGACTGTGCAGCATCTCCAGCACAAGCACATCCAGGGGGATTTTTTTATGAAGAGGCTGACCTAGAACCCTGGAACCACAGAATATCCTGAGATGGAAAGGACCCACAGGATCAGAGTCCAAGCCCTGGCCCTGCACAGACACCCAAACAATCCCACCCTGGAGCTCTGGCAGCCTTGGGGCCGGGACCATTCCCTGGGGAGCCTGGGCAGTGCCAGCACCCTCTGGGGAAGAACCTTCCCTGATCTCCAACCTAAACCCCCAGCCCAGCTCCCTCATGTCCTTTCCCTGGTCCCAGAGAGCAGAGATAAAATCCTCCTCCAGAGGAGCTGCAGCCTGGAATGAGCTCTGCCCTCAGCTCGCCCTCAGCCTCCTCTGCTCCAGCTGAACAAACCTGGATAAAAGGAGCAGTCACTCAACAAAGTGCTCTACAAGGACCCAGAACATCTCAGCGCTGGCACCTCTCCCTGCAGGTGACAGCCCAGAGGGGGCAGGGCTTCCAGATTCTTAACTTATCCACACACATCCCAGGACAGCAGCCAATGCCAGCAGTGAGTCAACAACAAGTCCTGAACCTCAAAATCTGAGTGATATCCAAAAAAAAATCCCTCCAGAAACACTCCACAGTGCCAAAGCCACACAACCCCCTCAGGAACAACCCACTGTGAACAACTGGATGGCATCCAGCAATCCCTCCTAGATACACCAAGATCCATGGACAAGGATCTCAGCTTCCATTCCAGGGGTACTCATTGCTCAACAGCCTCAGGGACCCCTAAGAAATGGAGAAAGTGCAGAGGAGCAGAGCCACCAGGAAGGAATTACTGCATTCCAGCCTTGGGGACATTGTCTTCTCCTGCCACCGTGTGGAAAGGGAGAGGACCAGGAACGGAGTTTTCTGGCACAGCCAGACTCCCAAGAGCTCATCACTCATTTTAACCTTTGTAAGCAGCCTTTTCACCACAAACCATGGCTTTAAGTGCCCGGAGACATCAGATTTTTAGGTAAATCCGTCTTTGGAAAGTCACACCACCACATGTGCTCCCTGAAAACCCAACTGATGCTAAAATTTCCCTCAAACTCCTGTATTTGCTGCCCCAAAGCCTGAATCACAAAGAAACCCTGTAAGTTGTGCCATCACCCCCGTTTTTATCTTAGGACCAGGACAATACAGGTCACTAAAGGAGCTAATGGTGATATGGGTGATGAGCACCACTGAAAGTGCAACAGAAGACTGAAGAAAATCAAGAATTAAACCTAGCAAAAGTGACGCCAGAGTTTGAAAATAAATTATTTCAAGCTAAATAAGTGAAATAATTTCTTTAAACAAAATTACTGAAGCTCTGAGGGGCTCTGAGCGACTTGGTCTAGTGGAAGGTGTCCCTGCCCATGGCTGTGGGTGGAATCAGATGAGCTTTAAGGTCTCTTCCAACCAAAACCATCCTGGAATTCCATGACAATGAGCACCCAAGTTTTGAAGCGCCAGAACAAACAATTCCTGTCCCTCACATTGTTTTAAAAAATGTGGAGTTTGTGTAAACCAAAGCCAAGAGCAAATTCACTGACTTGGTGGGAGCGACAGATAATTCAGAGCTGGAAACCAAAGAGCACCATCAATTCTGGTCTTCAAACAGCCTCTGGAAGATGCTTCGTGCATCTTTCGTTAAAGAGCTACATGGAGAACCTGCCAAACTCCCTGAATAAAGGCAGTAAAAGCAGGCAAGAACCTCTAAATCAATTACAAATCTGTTTGAACAGCTCATGAACACTTTTAGCAACTTCTCAAACAACAAACCTCTGAGAACTCCCTGAGAGCTCCCGGAGAACTCCCCAAAAAACACTGCTCAGCTCTCCAAGAAGCTTTTAAGACTCAAACCCTGCCAGTGCATTCCCAGGGCCCACACTCCGAAGGGAAGGGATTACCCTGCTGCAGCTGTAGCTGTGCCAGCTCCAGCCTGAGCTGCTCATTCTCCTTCTCATACTCAGAGGCAATAGCATCCCGCTCCTCTGTCAGGGTACGGACATGGCCCACATAGCTTTCCACCTGAAACAAAGAAAACCCGGCTATTCCACGTCTGCCGGTGCCTCCAGTGAGCCAGCAACACAAAACCTTCTCCACCCCATCACGTTTACAGGATAACCTCAAATATTTGCAGGACAGTATGTCTTATGCCTTTGAAACACCTGGGAATGGTAAAACCTTGACTGGGAGGTCAGGGGGCCATGCAGCTCTGGGGGTGCTGGGATGTGGGGAGCTCTCTGGGAGCTGCTGGGCTCACCAGGTGCTTTTTGATGCCCAGTATGAGGAATGGGGACATAAACCCCAAGTTCCCGAGGGCAGCAGCATGGCAATGACACACCTGAACCTGCTGCTGCACAGAGGAGGGATCAGGGGATACAGGCCTGGGTGGGCTAACCCTGGGGGTACTTCAGAACCACTGAGGTTGGAAAAGGCTCCCAAGTGTCCAACCTGTGACAAAACTCTGTCTTGCCACCAGACCAGAGCACTGAGTGCCACGTCCAGTCATTCTCTGGACACCTCCAGGGATGGGGACATCATCACTGCCCAGGCAGCCCCTGCCAATACCTGACAACTTCTGCAGTGAAGAAATTTCTCCTCATGTCCACCCTGAGCCTGCCCTGGCCCAGCCTGAGGCAGCTCCCTCTCCTCCTGACCCTGTCCCCTGGGAGCAGAGCCCAACTCCCCCGGCTGTCCCCTCCTGTCAGGGAGTTGTGCAGAGCCACAAGGGCCCCCCTGAGCTCCTTTTCTCCAGGCTGAGCCCCTTTCCAGCTCCCTCAGCCCCTCCTGGGGTCCAGCCCCTTCCTTGCCCAGCTCCGTTCCCTCCCCAGGACAGGCCCCAGCCCGGCCCGCTCTCCGGCCCTTACGTCTCTCATGTCCTGGGCCCGCCGCCGCTCCAGCTCGCCCAGCTGGGTCTCCGCTCGCCGCAGAAGCCGCCAGGCCAGACGCAGCTGCTCCTCGGCCGGGGCGGCGGGGTCGGCGCCCTCCGCCCGCAGCCAGCGCCGTATGGTGTCCGCCGGCACCGGGGGCTCCGCCTGCGGGGCAGCCAGAGGAGCCATGAGAGACGGGGGCACCGCGGGTACCCCGACCCCCTGGAGCCGATCCTGGGGGTACAACCGACGCCCCGAAATCCCCCCCGGACCGGCCGGTGCCGGGGGTACAACCAATACCCCGAGCCCCACCCGGGCCGGTCCCGGACACGCACCGGGGCGGCGGCGGCCGCGTCCATGCGGCGGGACGGGCCCGCGGCGCCATGGCAACAGGCCGCGCCCCATCAGCAACGCCGTGAATGGGCCGTGCCAGGCCACGCCCCTCACGTCACGTGCAGGCGGGAGGCCGCGCCCCTGTCACGCCCCTTCCTCGCTCCGTGCGCCCCCTGGCGGCCGACAGCGGGCGCAGCGCCCCTCCGGGGGTCGCCCCGGGTCACCCAAAGTTTTCCCCATTTTCTTCTAAACCCCAAGTGAATCTGCTGGGCTGAAGGGGAAGAGGGCAAGTACATTGAGCCAAGCCTAGAGAAGAGAAGGCTTAAGGGAGACCTCAGAGACGATGCCAGTTCCTACCAGGGACTCCAAGAGAGATGCAGATGGACTTTGGATGAGGACATGGAGTGACAGGACAAGATGGGATGGTTTCCCACTGCCAGAGGGCAGGGTTAGATGGGATGTTGGGAAAAAATTCTTCCCTCGGAGGGGGGACGCCCTGGCACAGGCTGCCCAGAGAAGCTGTGGCTGCCCCATCCCTGTAAGTGTTCCAGGACAGGTTGGACAGGGCTTGGAGCAACCTGGGATAGAGGAAGGTGGAATGAGATGAGCTTTAAAGCCCCTTGAAACCCAAAGATGACTCTATGAGACTGAGGAACTGAAGAGCTAAGGAGGTCCATCCTGCAGAAGCAACGCACTGGCTGAAGACACTGCGCAAGGGGATGGGAGAGAAAGGAGAAGACAGGGACATGGAGAAGAGAGACATGGCACAGTCCAGTGAGGACCTTCCACTGAGCCCTCTGGGATCCTCAGAAAGCAACGCACAGCTCCTGGACGTGCAAGAGCCACTTCCAACTCAGGTACCACAACCGGCATTCCCAGCGTGCCGGTGCCCACACAGTGCCGCGGTGGGAGCGCTCGCGGGCTTGGTTTAACCTCCCACATGAAACAGGCCCCTCCTGACACGGGACGGGGACGGCTGCGGCTCGCTTTGAGCCTAGGCAATCTCCCCAGCCGGCACTTCACAAACAGGGGCAGACACAAGGCTGGAAGCCCACAGTGTGTTCCCAAGTCCAATGAAACCCCGAGATTCCCTGGGCCCACTGCCCCAGTCTGCTCCTCAAAAAGCTCAGATTATTCCTCTCCTTCCCAACCACCTCCGGGAAACTCCAGGACACTCTGGAGACAGTGTTGGTGGCATTTCTCCCAACACTCCTGCAAGGGCATGTTCAACTCACACAAGTTTTTATATTCTCATCCCTGCTGGCCCATCCATGCTGTCTACAGAGGCTCCAAACTAACACAAGGGAAATCCCAGACTCAACATTCCCATCAATTACATACTGGGAGATGAAGACAGGCAAGTCTTGGAGCTTATTCACCTTCTTTATCAGTCCTGGCTAGCCACAGAGAAGTTGTGAGTTCCTTCTCCTGACTCAGTTACCAGCTGGATCTCTCCCCTCCTGACCAACCTGGACTTCTCCCATCACTGATGGGATCCACCAATCCCATCCTCATGCTCTTTTCTTCCTCTTCCAGCTTTATTTTCCTTGCTTGCTGAGCACCCCTCACTTTCAGAGGACTGGTGTTATTACAAAATCACTGCTGCCTCCTGAACACTCCGTGGTTTTACCCAGAGCACAGTCTTGTCTCTGGAAATGTTTCCAGCACTCCCATGTGTAGTTGTCCTTTCCAGGATCCCAGAGAATTTATTTTGAGGATAGCCCGTGACAGACACACAGTGGACAGCAGGAAAGCTGACATTACGTTTCTTGCAGGCATGAGGAACACACACCTTGAAGCTGGTAACTGTTCAAAGAGGGTTTAGATAAAACCAGGAACATTCCAGTTCTAAATCCACACAGCCAAGAGGAAGTTTCCCCTTCCAGGGTCAATCACTGCCACCCCTTCTGCTGTCAGAGGATCATGGAATCACTAAGCCTGGAAAAGCCCTCCAAGATCGAGTCCAACCATTCCCCCAGCACTGCCATGTTTACCCTAAACCCTGTCCCCAAGTACCACATCCACACTGGTTTTTTGAACACTTTAAGGGATGGTGACTCCACCACTGCCCTGGGCAGCCTGTGCCAATACTTGAACAATTTCCATGAACCTCCCCTGGCCCAGCCTGAGGCTGTTTCCTCATCCTGTCTTTTGTTTCCTGGGAGCAGAGCCCAACTCCCACCTGGCTGTCCCCTCCTGTCAGGGAGTTGTGCAGAGCCACAAGGTCCCCCTTGAGCTTCCTTTTCTCCAGGCTGAGCCCCCACAGCTCCCTCAGCCCTCCTGGTGCTCCAGACCCTTCCCAGCTCCATTCCTTTCCCGGGACACCACTCCCCTCAGTGCCCACTCCCCTTCTCCAACCTTGGCCTCAAGCTTGGATCCATCCTCTGTGCTCTGTGCCAAATGTGACCTTGCCTTTGTTTCCAGAGCTCTGCAGTGACACTTGAGCCTTGTTTGGTGAGAGCTGCCCAAACACTGCCTTGGAAAACTTCCTGGTGTAAATGGAATATGAAACAAAGCAACCTTCAAATACCTGGGATGGAAGGAAAACCTTTGGAACAGCTGCTTTAGGGATGCTGCTGCAGCACCTGAAATGTAGGAACATCGGATCTCTCCCAGGATCTCTCCTGGCACAAGAGCTGCTTGTCACCTCATTCTCATTTTTGCTACCCTCATTTCACCATCCACTCTCAAGACCAGAGACTCCCCACTCCAGCTATAAAACCAGCACATCTCTCCTGCGAAGCCCCATTCCTTCCTCCAGCCATTCTAAAAGAAACTTCAAAGAGGGGAATTGAAGAAATTCTTTATATACAGAGACCTCCATCACTTCTCTCCCAGCCCACGGGACAGAAATAAGCTCCTTTCCTCCTTTAGACGCCAGGACAAATATTCTTTGGAATGTTTTCACTTGCATGTATTTCTGTTTCACAAAGCCGCAGTAGCCGTGGCCCTGCCGTACAAAAGTGACAGAGTGCTGGAGGGCCCTCCTTAGTGTTCCTGGGCACTGGTTTATTTACCTGGACAGGCAATCGCTCCAGTCCCACTCCCTCTGCAGCACCATTCCCTTATTTCCTCCGGGATGCTCCTCAGCCTTTTCCCTCTATAAAGGCCGTGTGCTGGCCCTGCAGGTAACTCACAATCTTCTCCTCTATTTCCACGCCTTGTGCTATTTCCTCGTCGGACAGGGATAAGGGAGTCTGTGAGTCCCTGGTGACAATGATGACAGAGGTCCTCCGGGACTCCAGGACATTGGCCACCACCACCTGGTGCCGGTATTTCTCCAGAGCCTGCCGAGATTTATCCAGGAGGATCTGGGGATCTGTCTCCAGTTTGAAGGAAATCACAAAGGCCTCAGGGGCCCAGTCTCTGACCAGGGGTGACAGCATTTTTGGCACCATCTTCATTGTGATCTGCAGTGGGGAAGATAAATAGAAAAAATCAGTAAAAACATTACAGGGAGTTTTAATAAGAGATGGGATGGGAAAGAGGCAAATTCCAGCTTTATTTCATATTCCATTAACACCAGGAAGTTTTCCAAGGCAGTGTTTGGGCAGCTCTCACCAAACAAGGTTCAAATGACTCTAAATTTAAATTGTATGATCCATGTGGTGCTCACAGTCAGGGGGTTCTGAGGCCGGGCCACAGGAACTCTGTATTCCCAGAGCTAACCACAATGGGGGGATATAAACATGAGGAGAGAAGGTTAAAAAAAGCATTACAACTGCATAAATCTCCTCTCCAGAATTCAGGCAGTTTATCCCACCTTCACCTTTTCTTCTATCAACTCCTTAACATGCATGAGGCATAAAAGTGCTAAAGCATGGAGAAAAACCGACTTTGTTCTCCAGCTTCCAAACCTCTGGATCCATCACTGGGATTCAGGCCAGGTCTCATCTTTCCGATGCTAACAATAAAGAATGACACCCAGCAACTTCTTAGAAAGTAATTAATTAAATAAATTTGGTATTTGTTATATAAAGAATTCCAGAGCCACCTGCTCCCATTGCTGAGAGGGACCTCAGTGCTGCAGTGTTGAACTGTCACTTGTACAAGCAAGATGGATCCCAGAGTCAGGGAATGGTTTGGGGTTCAAGGGACCTAAAATCCCATCCAGTTCCACCCCCTGCCATGGGCAGGGACACCTTCCACCACCCCAGGTTGCTCCAAGCCCCATTCAACGTGGCCTTGGACACTTCCAAGGGTCCAGGGGCAGCCACAGCTCCTCTGGGCACCCTGTGCCAGGGCCTCCCCACCCTCCCAGGGAAGAATTCCTTCCCAATATCCAATCTAAATCTATTCTGTCAGTTTGAAACCATTCCCCCTTGTCCTAGCACTCTGGGCTCTTCTCCAAAGCCTCTCTGCAGACAAAAGGCAGCAACTCAAGTACTCCAGGAGCTATTCTTGGAGCATTTCAGGTCTCTGAGACCCACTGTCTCCTCATCTCCATGGAAGCAGAGGCAGCTTTAAAGGACAAAGCCAGAAGAGCAGGAGGCACCTCGGGGCCCCTCTTCATGTGCCACACCACAACTGCAGACACGTTGAAGCTGCTCCATGTCAGACAGAGCAGTACTGACGTCCCTGCAGATAACCCATGGCACCACTCACCCCTTCATCCCACCCTAAAAATAAACCTGGATCAAAGGAGAGCAGGGCTGATCTTGCCCTGCCCTCTTATCTGGGCCCCTCAGTGCAAGATATGAATAAAACAATGCAACTTCAGGATTTCCCCAGGGTTCTGAACCTGTGGGATCTCACCCTCCCGTTCTCTCTGACAACACTCAGGAGCTGCTGCTCTGCAGCCTTCCAGGTTTTATCCACAGCCAGCTCACAGGAGAAGGACCCTGGGAGCAAGGAGGGGATGGCTGAGGGGGCTGGCAGAGGGGGCCATGCCCAGGGGGGCCTCACCTGCAGGGGCCCCTCCGAGGACTGGATCTTGTGCTCTGGCATCTCGGAGACCGGGATGTAGAAATCCGACACGGCGGCTGCCAGGTAGAACATGGCGCTGGAGCCTGCGGGAACACGACTGCTGTCCCCCACTGCCACGGCCTGTCCCTGTCACCCCAGAGCCAGCCGAGCTGCCACCCACACACACCGAAGAGGGGAGACCAGGGCCCCCCTCAGGGATCCCCCAGAACAATCCTGAGCAAGGCAGCACTGACCCCACCCTGGGGTCCCCTCAGACACACTGTTCTCCACTGAGGTCTGTCTTGTCCCCTCCTCCCAAGCCCCAACAGCCTCTAGGGACAGCCCAGACCCTCATGCCAGGGTGCAGGAGCCCTCCAAGCAAGGGGAGCCCCTTGTCCCCTCATGCCAGAGCCCCACAGTCCCCGGGATCACCTCATACCTGGGCCCGGGGGCCACCGCGAGGGGGTTCTATCATCTACCCCATGCCAGGGACCCCTCGACCATCACACGCCCTCGTTCCTGGTCCGCCTGTCCCCTCACACTGGAGACCCCCATGAGAGCCTCATCCTTTCTCGTCCTGAACCTTCGCACAGGACCACCCTGGTCCCTCATTCCTCGGCTCCCTCCCACCGGAGACGCCCTCGGGGCTTCATCCTCTCTTGCCTTGTGCCCTACGAACCGGTGGCCACCCCGTCCCTCACTCCTGGGTCCCCCCGGCTCTCCCCGTCCCCTCACGCCCGGGCTGTCCCCCGTACCGAGGGGCGCCAGGGCTCGGGCGGCCGCGCGCAACAGCGCCAGGTACTCAACGAGCCCGGTGAACTCGATGGCGAGCAGCGCGCCCGCCTCGGTGGCGCGTTGGTACTCGCGGAGCGCGGGCAGCAGCGCGGGCAGCGCGGCGGGGGCGGCGGCCACGCCGGGCGGCGGCCCC